>AYEL01069706.1:0-24585 GCA_000484575.1 Olivierus martensii
ATATAAACACTATCAATGAGAATCGTTTTGGAACAGTTTTTAATTTTATTACAAATGCAGAAAGAAGTATTCATTTTCGAATAAAACAATAAAATAAAATACTTCCCATAGTCGCCATTATGCTATTGTAAGTGTATGGTTTGGTGCTTCAACAACCTATCGCTTAATTACTCGTTTAATTACGACTATATAATGTTGCATTTTATCAAAATTAATAACAACATAGATTAATTTGTAAATAATAAAGTGAAACTTTCCTAATAAATGCTCAAAATCAATTTTCGGATAAAATGATTGAACACCTGTCATTAAGCCTACCTAACCCTATTACTTAGAAAAAATTAATGAAATCGTCCAAAGCTCTGCAAACTCGAATTCGGGCCTGAACTGATTAATCTCATAGTTTTTATCAATTAACGAATATAAACACTATCAATGAGAATCGTTTTGGAACAGTTTTTAATTTTATTACAAATGCAGAAAGAAGTATGCATTTTCGAATAAAACAATAAAATAAAATACTTCCCGTAATCGCCATTATGCTATTGTCGGTGCATGGTTTGGTGCTTCAACAACCTATCGCTTAATTACTCGTTTAATTACGACTATATAATGTTGCATTTTATCAAAATTAATAACAACATAGATTAATTTGTAAATAATAAATTGAAACTTTCCTAATAAATGCTCAAAATCAATTTTCGGATAAAATGATTGAACACCTTGTCATTAAGCCTAAACCTTATTGCTTAGAAAAAATAAATGAAATCATCCAAAGCTCTGCAAACTCGAATTCGGGCCTGAACTGATTAATCTCATTGGTTTGTAAGTATTGTAAGAAAGCCGAACATCTTCCGCTTAGGTGACAAACTGTACCTTAGTTTATTGCTTTTATGTTGCTTGATAACAGAATATAATTCGCTTTCAGTAAGCAGAATTAACATAGAGTACCGTATCGGTTAAGCCATTTAGTCATTTCTGCTTTCCTTGATGCAGATCGCCGATAACGTGTAGTGTGTCCAGGGTATTAGGAGGATTAACATAGAGTACCGTATCGGTTAAGCCATTTAGTCATTTCTGCTTTCCTTGATGCAGTTGCAAGCACTTTCTCAATTAATATCGAATGATAAGGATCATTATTCATTAAGAAGTTGCTGTTGAAACCAATTTTTTAAACATTTTCCATTCATCTCGTCATGATTTAATTGGCAGAAATTTGTCCTTGACCGAAACAACAGTACACTATCTGGTATAAAATCATTAGAACTTCCAGCATGACATACTTTACTGATACTGTAGTGTTTTACCGATTGGAATCCATAGTTCTTTAATTTCCTTATTGAGCTATTGTTTTTCACATACATGATGTTCATTTGCCCAAGTTTTATCCAGATACACTATGTTTTTATTATTTATACGAAACTGTACAGTTTATCTCAGATAGCGATGGCGATAAGCAATAATATATAGTTGTTCAATATAAATATTCTATTATCAATTTTACAAAATTTTAGCTTAAGTTTTATTCTAAGAACGTTAAAAAGTGATGATTTATATTCATTAAAATTAACTTTCTTCGAAATTTTTGGACGAATCAATTAAGAATGGGATAACGCCCTTCTCGATATACTCGTAATTCTGAAACAATGAGAATGTTAAAAAGTGATGATTTATATCCATTAAAATTAACTTTCTTCGAAATTTTAGGACGAATCAATTAAGAATGGGATAACGCCCTTCTCGATATACTCGTAATTCTGAAACAATTCCTGGAACAACAGATAAATCGAAGTTGTTCCTACCTATTATTGGAGTTTCTCGGGACGTTTTATTTTCAAGTATTTCATAGTTATAATCCAATCTGTTAAGTTCAAACTTCTTCTTCTTCACATATTATTCTTTGAACTGTAGACATAGATACACCAGTTAAATCAACTATTTCCTGAATAACATCCATTTCACTTAATTATTTTTCTGCTTTAATCCATTTTAAATATTCAAGTACTTGCTTTTCTTGATAACAGAGTTTGCCCGTGCTCATACGCTCGTGTACTTTCTAAATCTGAGACGACATGCTTAATAGTCACGAGTAGTTTTACTTGTTAGACAAAAGTACAGTATAGGAGTTACTAATCAATACTATTATGACTATATATTCTTTGGTTAGTCACCTTTAGTTGAAAGGGATAGTTATATAATTCTGAAACAATTCCTGGAACAACAGATAAATCGAAGTTGTTCCTACCTATTATTGGAGTTTCTCGGGACGTTTTATTTCAAGTATTTCATAGGTATAATCCAATCTGTTAAGTTCAAACTTCTTGTTCTTCACATATTATTCTTTGAACTGTAGACATAGATACACCAGTTAAATCAACTATTTCCTGAATAACATCCATTTCACTTAATTATTTTTCTGCTTTAATCCATTTTAAATATTCAAGTACTTGCTTTTCTTGATAACAGAGTTTGCCCGTGCTCATACGTGTACTTTCTAAATCTGAGACGACATGCTTAATAGTCACGAGTAGTTTTAGACAAAAGTACAGTATAGGAGTTACTAATCGATACTATTATGACTATATATTCTTTGGTTAGTCACCTTTAGTTGAAAGGGATAGTTATATAATGTATGTAATTAGTTTTTGTTATCAACTGTGCTAAAAAGAGGTTTATTCAGAATATACGTTTCAAAAATAACAACAGTAAATATTATTTTATTGTTAGTAAAAGTAAATAGCAAATGATTTGTTACAAATTATTATTCCTTATCTGCCACGAAATTATTGCTTAGACTATTTAAGAATATATTAGTTATAAATATCAATATTAACACAATAAAACGTCAATTATCCAAGCTATCTAGGGGAAAGTATATTAGATAAGCCAAAAAATCGGATAAATGAGGAGTAGTTACAAATATCAGTATTAACACAATAAAACGTCACTTATCCAAGCTATCTAGGGGAAAGTATATTAGATAAGCCAAAAAATCGGATAAATGAGAAATCTAAGCTAACTTGTAATGCTAGTTCATTAACATCGACGACGGCGACAGCAGTCATGTTTGGTAACTTAAAGTACATCGAACTTGCAAAATATATGCAAATGAATTTAACTGGTGTATACTGTTATATAAACGAGGTGGAAAGAAGAATGTGTCTGGTAAATTGCCAAATAATCTATCACAGCATTAGAATATTGCTACGCATAGCACTTATAAACAGCTTCTTAGAGATTCATAGAAACTGGTAATTTCAGTGTTTTCAAATATATTCGTCAACATTAAGTTTCAATGAAAATGTTTTTAGTGATTATTACTATATATATATATATTAATATTAATTGTAGTTTGATAGTATAGTTGAAATGTCAGAAACGTAATGTTTTCAAATATATTCGTCAACATTAAGTTTCATTGAAAATGTTTTTAGTGATTATTACTATATATATATATTAATATTAATTGTAGTTTGATAGTATAGTTGAAATGTCAGAAACGTAAACATTAGACCATTTTTAAGAAGAACAGTTTGCCATTTATTTTCATTTCATTATTGAACTTAATCATGACTAATCATTTTTAGTTATATAAATACACAAAGTTATCACTACAACAACAAAACAAAAAAATTACATTATGAACAAAACAGTAGGTATGCGTTATAAATTGCAATTTGCTGTTTTACTATAAAGAGTTGCGATTGTTGTAACGCTAACAAAAGCGTTACAACAATCGTAACAATAAGCATTATGATTGTTGCACAATAATGTATTACAACAACAAAACAAAAAATTACATTATGAACAAAACAGTAGGTATGCGTTGTAAATTGCAATTTATTGTTTTACTATAAAGAGTTGCGATTGTTGTAAAGCTAACAAAAGCGTTACAACAATCGTAACAATAAGCATTATGATTGTTGCACAATAATGTAATTTTTATAATTGCTAAATAACATGCGTTACGATTGCCCTCGATGCGTAAATAGCGTAGTGACATAAGCGCTACGATTGTTGCATAACAAACTTAACATAAGCTGCAGCAATCATAGCGCTTATATAAGCATTATGCATTGTTCAACAGTCCAACTATTCTGGAAGGTACAACGCATGCTGGTTTCAATAATACAGAATTTTTATACACCCTTTTTAATAAATCATATTTAATCAATCAATTAGCTATGTAACAATAAAATATGCATGATGATGATGTGCTTCTCCCAAAAATTTAAATAAGCTACAAATGCGAGTACAGAATAAGAAAAATTTAAGATATGAAATTAAAAACTGCAAACAACAAAATTCATAAATTATTATAAAAATTGCATGATCAAATTTTAAAAATTCTCTTGGATTTGGTCAATATATTGCGTTTTGAATGATAAACTTAGAAAAATCCGAGCAGTAATGGTGTGGGATTTTGATCGAATGAGTTCTTTGTGTGATCCGATTTACAGATGATAATCGGAAATATAACAATCAAATACGATGATTAAAGAGAAAATTGTATAATCTAGATTTCAATGTATTTTCATAGCTATTTCAAAAATCTTGTTTAAGCTAAATTATGAAAACTACATGCATTGACAACTTAAACGGATTTTCAATACGATTTCTCAGTTATTTTTTAACTATTTATTTAATTGAACTCTATTTTAACTTGCAAAATCCATATGACTTGTGAAAAAAAAAGAATGAGAAGTCCATACATTGTATATAGGTCCTAAAATCCAAATAGTCTAATTAATTGAATGCAAGATAAATAACAATGTTAGTAATGTTTCCGGAATCTTGATAATATATCAAATTATGCGAGAAATAGTTTAAAATATCCATGAAATCAGTAGTCTACAACTTACTATTATACTAACACTATTAATTACTTATTTTACTCGAAATACTATTTTTAAACATATTTATAAATAGCGTGTTTCTTGCATTTCTTTTTATTTTCACGTAAATATAAAACTGAATGATTTTTCAAATTTTTTTCGGTCAGCAAATTGTTTTAAATAATATTCTTATAATGATTTACGATCTCTTTTATAGTAATGTAAAGTAATTAAAAAATTTTCCAAATCCTACCATAAATCAATAGATGCAGCATAAAATATTTTGTATTTTAAAATATAAGTGGCTGTTTTTCTATTTCTCCATAAGTTACTGAGTTATTCTATAAAAGTTATTAATCTGTTGTAAAAATATAAACTGAATTCTTCTGAAAATAAATTTTTCAATAGAGTCCAGTTGTTTAGTAATTTATAAATAATTAAAATATGTACTGCAAACACAATGCAATAAAACATTGTATTTGGCAGCAGTTTGCCCCATCGATTTTAAAAAATTATTATTTCATAAATGTAATTTTTTCCAAAAATAAAAATTTTTTGAATGAAAGACGGGTTTTTCAAAGAAATTCGCTATTAATTCTATATATTTTAGGAATCTTAGCACTGAATAAATAACGCGACTTAAAAGAACCCCGTTAGTCGAATCGAGATATTAACGTGCTAAGATATACTATACTTTTTAGTTCTATGTTGGGTGATATGGATGGGGCAGAATCTTACCCCCCGGTACCTGAAGAATTCTTGCGATCACCATTGGATTGGGCGACATTTTCAGAAGAAACGTTGAAACTGGACGTGGAATGTCTCCAAGAATAGTCCCCAGTGATATCTGCCTCTGCGTAGCTTCCTGTTATACTAGGTCGCTGGCTATTGTTTAGTTTGCTGCCAAAAATTGTCCAAATCGATGGTCTTCTACTTCCCATTCCTTGTTGTTCACTTCGATTTTCTTCTTCTTCGCGTATATCTGGCAATACCAATCCTTGTTGTTCCATTGGCACTCTACGAAATTAATTTTTAAAATTCGTGTCAATTTTTAACATTGATTAAAAAACTAACTATTTAACATTTTTTAACTGTTAAATAACACTTACTGCATATAGGCCACAGATCCTCGATATGTTTTCTTTTTGTAGCTCAAAGATGCTTCGGTGTATGGCAATTTCACGTCCAGTTCGTCATAATAAGAATCTTTTACTAAAGGAGGAGGTTCACTGTTCAATGTATCCACTCCCAAATACGAAACCTAAACAAAGAACTCTTATGAAATAAAAACATATAAAACTAAATTTTCCATATCAAAAGCATACCTTCATATGACGATCAATTATCCAATTCAGCTCAAAATCTTCGTCGTCATCTCCAAAGGGATTAATTAATTGCTCTGCCACCTATAGAAGGAAAATACAAACAATCTAAAGATTCTTATAAAGAAACGAAAAAATGCACATCATTTTTCATAATTCGTACCTTTAAAAGACCCATATAAAATAAAATTTCTAAGACTGTGAAAACCGGAAAATAACAGTCAAAGGGAACTTTTTCTTGCAGAATTTTTTCAGGACTGTTAACGTACTGACGACCCAAAATACAAGCAAAATAAAAGGCGTAAGTTGCGATCGTCACAACCTAAATTTATAAAATATTTTAAACAAATTAAATCATTCATATCTAAGATAAATTAACAACTTCTAGAACTTTTTAACGCATAATTTAGATGACTGTTTAATTATAAAAAGTACAGTAATTTGATAAAAGGAATATAATATTTAAATCCATAAACATAGATTTATTGTTTTTACTATATGTATCCAATTCATTTATTGAAGGAAATAATTTTCCACAAAGTTTTTCGTTAAGAGATAAAATACAGAGTTGTTAAAATCTTTAAAAACATGGCGTACAATATTATAAAAAACAGTTTTATTCAAACTAAATTTTCAGATTTATGTTATCTATTTATATTTATCCATCATTTTGAAATCTCTATGTAATACAATAGAATTTATAATTAATTAATGTACATTTTGTAAAACTAAATAAGATAATTTAATAATAATTTAATCAAATTAATAATTTATTTTAATGCACCGTATGTAAAATTATCCTCGTAATACAATAGAATTTATAATTAGTTAATGTACATTTTGTAAAACTAAATAAGATAACTTAATAATAATTTAATCAAATTAATAATTTATTTTAATGCACCGTATGTAAAATTATCCTAGCATAAGTTGGAAAGATCAACCTTCTATATATAGACCTATTTTATTAATAGGCAAGTTCATTGACATCAGCGAGAAACCAATATTGTTATTAATAATCAACGGCAAAGATTTTATAAATATAAATTCAAATAAATGTTAAATAAGGCATCTAATATTAATTATAGAGTATATTTTTCAATGCAAATATTTTACTGGCAAAATAATACGGTGAAAAATTTTTGGTTATTAAAAAGTGAAGTGTTATGTTTAAACGTGTCATTAATATCATTTATTTTATTAAAATTACTAAAAAAATAGTATTGACAGAAATCATTCAAACTTATAATTAATTACAATATTTTATGCCAAGTGTAATATTATAATGCCAAAGGACTACTTTAAGTAGAATTTTGTTTTGACTAAGATGTATTGATTGAAGAAAAAATCCTAATATTTTAAATACGACACATAATTTATACACCATATATACATTCTTTAAATATGGTCATTAAGATAATAAATTAATGTAATCAATAAAGTTTCAGATCTTATCTTAAAGTTTTTATTTTTTGTTATGATCCCGTAATTTCAAATACTGTGCATATAGTATATAAAATCATAGATTCGTATCGAAAAAAAAGTAAAAAATTTAGGATATGTTCTTAAACTTTACTGATTACGTTAATTTATTAGAAATTTTCGTAATTAAAAATTAAACTAATTAATATATTAATCGATTCTAAGAGTGATAAATAAAAATTTAAAGATATTTAATATTCCAAAAAGCACGAGAACCAAAATTCATCGGTAAGAATGCATTTTAAAAAATCTTGAATATCATTTAAAAATTTTAATAACATATGACTGAATCTCAATATTCTAGCTAGTTGAGAAATTTGTTAAAATATATGTTGCTGGTTTCTTATCCGTTTATTGCCAGATCAGTTTTCACTTTTATTATAATTTTTATTTATTTTATGTAAACATTATTATGTCTAGTTTTTACAATGCCGTTATACAGTATATTTTACCAATTAATAAAGATTAGCATGTGGCAATACAGTATTTTAAACGTTTTTTTTTTATCAAGCTTTGGTCGTAAGTTTAAATTCGACAGTATTTTATTTGGTTGCGTTTGTTGGCTTTGAGAAAAGCTGAAATATTAATTTTTTTGGAAGTAGGCCAGTATTTTAACTATGTACGTGGTAGTATTTACACTTAACGAGTAGTATTCCATTCATTACCAGAAATTAAAAGATTTGCTTTATTCGTGAAATATAAATATATTTTAAATTCCTATTCAAACTTTAAATGGAGATTTATAGGATAAGAGATTGTAATTTCCGATTTGTACGTCAGCATTCTAACTCTTATAAATATTTTCCGATTTGAATAAAATTCATGTTATGTTAATAGGAACCACCAGCCAACCAAGCATATTTCAATTTTCAAAAGATGCAAAATTGAACTAATTAATTAAGATCGATGTCGAATGAATCGATTTTCAGTATTCGATTTTACATCTTTTTGAAATTTGAAAATAATCGAAATCAGAATATTATTACTATATTTGTTAAAAATGATCCGGTTTCGATTATTTTCTACAGATTTTGATCCACTGGTAAATCCCAATAATACTGTATAGCGGGGGTAAGCAAACTTTTGGGAGAAAGGGCCATATTGCATCAATGAAATATAACCCAGGGCCGCACTTTCCAGAGATCCCTATCTTTCACCATCTGACCCCCTCCACGGGTGTGGGTGTAGCCCGTGGTTGGAAGTGATCCCATCCCGTTAGTAATTTATCTGATTGGAAAGGGGCGTAAAGCAAAATAGCAAAAAAAAAAAAACTCCGAAAATCACGCCTTCACCTAATAATTATCTGAGGTGATAAAATTCTCTTAGAAAATTATGTACCCAAAATAGAAAGATCCTAAGGGGTGCATTTGTTGACTAAAATATTATAAAAGGGGTGCATTTGTTGACTAAGATATTATAAATATATATTAATATATATATAAGATATTATATTATAAAGCATATTAAAATTAAGCCAATTTTCTTAGTAGATCAGCTTTCATTGGCCGTTATATGAATCATGGGTTTGAATAATGCCGGCAGTCCGAAAAAAGTGAAACGCCATTTTCAGAGAAGCTCGGCAGGGTCGAAATTCTTTTAAATTATATATTAAAATTATAATTTAATCATTTTAAATTTGAAACAATAATTAAAAACATACCTGTATAGGAAACTGAACAAATGTTAAATACAAATATCGTGAAATTACGAAAGGTATTGAGTTGATTGTCTGACCATCGATGGACTGACAAAACGATTTTATTTGATTTTGAATGTATTTTGCAATCTATTTCTTATGCAATGACGTTTATTCTGGTTAAGGGTTAATCAAATTATTTTTGTAAGAAATATGACACTGTAATGACATCTACAGTTTACCATATGAATGATTATTACTTTTCTAAAAATTATATAAACTATACTGCTGAGATATGGAACAGATTTGATATTTTTTTATATTCATTTTATTTATCGATAAAATTTTTGGCATTATAACTATTGGTTGGAGGGCCGCATTAAGTAGTTCCGAGGGCCGCATGTGGTCCTCGGAACCCTATATATACATATCCCCTCGCGTGCGGTCCTCGAATCTATATACAGCAGGGATGGGCAAACCGCGGTTTGCCCACCCCTGCTGTATAGGGTCTCTCTGGTGTATAGGCCCCTTGCTGTATAGTTTATATATATTTCATTCAAATCAGATAATATTTATGCAAAATAATACCTGAAAAGTTGAGAGTATCGATATATGACTAGTATTATGTCAAAAATACTGACCGCACATAGATTATTTTTAATAAGATTGGTTTCCTAGTATTTCATGATAAAATATATGAATTCTGTTCAAAATCGATGCTATTTATTGCAATTATCGAACTGACGAAGAGATATTTAAACGGAAAAAATCTACTTTGTATATCGGTTTATGCAATTTTATAAACAAAGTCACGTGAATGATTAGTCGCCCTTTTTATTAAGTAATTTGATTTTTAATCTTAATTTTTATTAATCTGAAAATGTAATAAGTATCTTAATTACTGTATTTAAACTAAAGTCCATAAACCTCAACAAAGTATAGGCCTACCTGAAAAAATATTGAGGTGCCTAATCGTTCTTATTTAAATATTAAAAATTTTTATTATTTATTTAAAGTTATGGCAATGTTTTTAATTAGAAAAATTCGTCGCATGGAAATTCAAACTCGAAACTATAACTGACTATGTAGAAATAAATTGGCTATATTTTTTGATATTGTACAAGTCAAATATTTTTAGCACATTAGCCACATTTGTAATAGTTTATTTAAAATGAAACAAGTTAAAATAATGTTGATACGTAGTTTTTACTTCTCAAGAAATGGAACAAATTTTTCAATTACTTGTCAAATCTGAGTTCAAGTAATCGAAGTTACTCGATAATTCTTTGAAAAATTTTATCATAAATCACTGGTATAATAAAAAGTTAATTAAAGATAACAAATTCTTTGAATAAATAACAAACAATTAAATAATCACTATAAAGAAGTCCGAAAATAGAGCCTTTCAACGAAGAAAGTTAGTTAAATTAAAGCGCTTTCTTATAAATAGCTTAAAATCTTAACAGATAATTTTTTAGAAGATAACTGTAATTTTTATTATTTTCGGTACCAAAAAAATCTCTTTTATTTTTTCCTCATAGACATGTGTTTCAAAAACTCTGGTCTACAAACTACTAAATTTATCTATTCCTTTCATTAACTAATAATTAATTCGTCATTCAATTTTTCGTTGTCAAATAAATACATGAATAAATTATGCAAATCATTGTGTAATAATATATATAATAATATAATTTTCATTGAATTTATTCGCATTTTCAAATACTGAAAGTACCTCATAGTCCAATCAAAATCTTTTACTATTGCTCTATAACTAAGTTGTATAAATATCAGTCTAAGACAGAGATGCATAGACTTGTTAAGACCAAGAACTGCATAGACATAGTGGCTTGCAGGAGGGCCGCCAAAAAAACTCAAAAACTACATATCATATCATGTTTATTAATTATATGTTACAAAGCAACATAATCAAAAGTAAACAAAAAATTTTTAATTGGATGCGTGGTTTCACTGATTTAACAATACTAAATTTCACTGATTTAACAATACTAAATTTTCATTAGTTAAGCGGCAGTGCATGTGCGCATGTACAATTTTTTAAATCATCTATTTCACACACATAAATAAAGTAAAAATAAAAAAAATGTTTATTATTACAAATATGATTATTGTTTTTTCTTAGTGCTTAAAAACATTATTATCGAACCTCTGTAAAAATTATTTCATATCAGAAAAATATTATTTGAAAGTGCATTGTTCAAAACTACACATAATATTTTGTTGATTGTATGACTTGTTAAAATAACACATGGTGAGGCGGGCCGCCAACAAATCAACAGAGGGCCGCATGCAGCCCGCAAGCCACGGTCTGTGCATCCCTGGTCTAAGACAAAACTATTATGGAAAAAAACAATGCAAAGAATTGAGATGGAAAAAGAACTATGCTTTTAGTAAAATTTGTTTTTACATCTTGTATACAAAATTTTTATGAATTTCTTATCAGCAAAGTAAAACAAATACTGTAATTAAATACTAAGAAAAATTTAATATTTTGTCTAACAGAGAAAATAAATTAAATGATTCAAAATTCTCTTTAATTATTCGTATAAAATATATAACTTTTTACTTTTAAATAACTAAATTGTTGTCAAATTACTGAATTTAATATATAATTCAATCTAATCAAAGATTATAATTTATGTAGTTAAATTAATAGTAAATTGGCACATTTTAATTCCATTTTTTGACTTACAGCAGAAATACAAAATTATTATTATTATTATTATTTTAATTTATATTTTTCAAAGATGAATACCAATCAATTTTTCACTCGATACTTTCAGTAAGTAATATTTGATATAATTATTTTAAATGATTCAATACATTGAACATTCTGGAATTAATCATTTTCTTTTAAAATAGCATACCATTAACACAAAAATGTGACTTTTATTTTGCTGATTGATATATTTTTTGCCGCAACTTAAATTTTTGTAAATGTTTATTATAATCCAAAAAAATTTAGAACTGTTTTAAAATAGCAGGAATTTATTCCATGCTAATGAACTTTCTGGTTAGACTTTTTGTTCTTTTTTTTCGGTCCTCTAACAGAATAAAGATGAATTTTATTTAACTGCTATATATAAATAATTTTATATAAAAAATTAATATAAAATAATTTGATATTAATTTTTGTATAATTTTTCCTTCCTTAATAACATTTTTGAAGTAATTCATTGATAACGATAAGTATCTTTAAAGCTGCCAGATTTCATTTCAAATTGGCAACAGTACATAAATTCGAGATTCCAAACATGCAAATTTTTGATTGGCTAAATGAATAGTTTTTTTTTTATTAGAAAGCATTAACAGCTTATAAAATCTATTAAAAAGTAATGATCAAAATAGAGATCAAGGACTCGTTACGATTATTTAGGTACAAAATACATATTTATTAGAAAGCATTAACAGCTTATAAAATCTATTAATAAGTAATGATCAAAATAGAGATCAAGGACTCGTTACGATTATTTAGGTACAAAATACATAAAATAAAATGGCGACTGAATTTATAAATAATGAAATTTGAATATTTGAAAATTCTATTATAATATTAAATTTCAATTCGATTCTACTGACAGAAAACTAGAATATATTTTTATTAGTTTTATTAAAAAGCATGGCAAGATGTCACTATATGAATTTATTATTATTATCATTATTTTTAAGACTGAGCATATTTTATTTACGCTATTAGTAGGATATTTTCTAAGATTAAATCTAACATTATATTAAAATATATATATGATTATCACTTTTGCTATATTTTTAATTTTAATACTAATAGAATTATAAAATGCCATTAAAACTAATTATAGTTGCTCTAAATTACAGACAAAAGGAAATGCAGCCCGAATGAGGTTATATGAAGAATTCCTGACCTAAATCTCCAGATCCTTTAAATCTCTATCGGAAACATCGACTTTATAAAGAAAGTTCTTATATTTTGCTTTTACTTCTAAAGTAAAAATAAAAATTGGTATTATTACTTTTATAATATAATATTTTCAAATTGTATATTTAATTATATGCTTTTGTTATTTTATTTCTTGAGCTACTTTTACTATTTTAACAACAAAATACTGTACGTCTTACATTATTGTTTTTAGGTAATAACAACAATAAAGTAAATTTTGTAAGTAATTCTTTAGATTTTTAGGAAAAAGGTAATTTTACTTTGATAGATGATATCAATGTAAATTTTAAAATATGTTTCACTTTATTTTATGTAGCTTTTCTTTATTAAATTTTAATAATCTTCTTTTATCGACTTTTTAAGTTAATTTAATTCTGAGAACATATTATTATATTATTATTAAAATTCTTTCCGTTAATAACGACTAATGAACAGAGCTATTATTTTTAATTCGAGTGTTTTCAAAACTCTATTTTTAAATTCA
Organism: Olivierus martensii; assembly: GCA_000484575.1. Taxonomy (NCBI): domain Eukaryota; kingdom Metazoa; phylum Arthropoda; class Arachnida; order Scorpiones; family Buthidae; genus Olivierus; species Olivierus martensii. The sequence continues at coordinate 13,697 of AYEL01069706.1, forward strand.
AGTTTATTATTAAAGTAGAGCAAAACTTGGAAAAGATTAAACTATCCAACTTTTTATGATAAAAATTATTAATTACTACATTGCACTTCAAAACCAACAAAATTATGGCCGAAACGAACTGCTTGAAAATTAATATTGATTTGAGCACAAGGGCCATACCGCTAAATATCAAACAAACTGCAAAATAGCTGCAATGCCAAATTACATTAATGCAATGATCATAAAAACTGTGTAAAAAAGCACTTGTAAAAAGCAAACGGGATTAAAGATTAATAAATAACATTCAAAGACATTACATATAAAAGGATGAAAAGAATATATGATAAAACCAAACGAAGCAACAAATAAAATATAGATAATAATGTCATCAAAAAATATATAGTAACCAACTAACTGACCTTTATGGGACTGGATGGACCTCAGGCCGGATAAATGAATGACCGATTGATTAATAAACATGTAAAATACAACTTATAGGTTGTAAATTAAAATAAAAATTACATATATTTGTGTTTTTTTTTTATCTTAATAAATGTTTTAATGAACATTTACTTAAATGAAAATTATCGATTTTTCATGTCTTTTTGAATTAAATTCGGTTTTTGAAAAAAATTCACGCCATTTTTTCATAAGAATTATATCAATACAGTTCTCTTGTGTACTCTTTTCCAGAATCTTTGTTTTGTTTTCCTACTGGGCCCATAGCACAATAAATTCGCAAAAAAAACCACTCGAGAAAATGGCCGGTTAAAGCGAGACTAGATAAGAAGGAATCTATTGTATCAAATATATTTAAAAATTAAATTCATAAAAATGGTGTAATTCATATAAAATATAAAAAATATATAATTTCAAAAAGAAAACTAAAGTTTAGATCAGAATAATTAAAATATTTTCAAAAAAGTTTAAAAGATAAAAATGTTATAATCATCTAGCATTAAAATAAGAATACTTACCTGGTTAGCAAAATATGATTCATGAAACACATAGTTCAGTGGTTACAGCCAAAGATAACAAAGTGGCTGATTTTCAACTATAAAGAGATATGAATGAGTGAGACAACTATGCTCGAAAAAGAGTCTCGCTAGAACGACTTCTTCCTGTTTCTACAATAGTTTGACTCCAATTGTTTAGCTACTGACTTGATCTGGAGGAAGTTATTATATATCTAATTGTTTCACGAATACTACCACGATTGCAACAGTTTCTTTTTCAAAAACTTCAAATCATTAAACAAAATAGGAAAGAAGTGAAAATAATTGCGCAATTTCTCTGTTTTTGCACATATGTACCTCAAAACAATTTGTGAGTTTGTTAAGTAAGTAATGTTAGCTAATTTAAAAGTATCTTTAGAATATATAGCTTGATCTTATAAACAAACACAGTTCGACCTCGGATCATATATTTATTTCGGAATTAACTCGAACTTATCAGATGGAGTGGACGCCAGCCGAGGGACACTATAAGGGATTTTATTATAATTATTTTTAAATTTTATCATTTCTGTTCGTTGAATTCTAATTCAAAGAAAATATTTTTGTTTGGATGGAGAATTCGCATTCAATTATATATGTCTGATTACCAAAATAAAAATTTTGATTTTTCTTTTTATCTTTCTATTATTGGATTCAAATATATTGATATCAATTGATCCTTATGCAGGGCCATAGTAACTTTGTTTTATATTAAACGTCTTGTTTTATATTAAACCCCTATTTCTTTTCTATTTTTCTTTAATCTGAAGCAATGTATATTAGAAAATTTCAAGGTTCAGATAAATAATATTCAATAAAAAACAAAAGTTATGGAGAGATTCAATAACAATAGAATATGATTTGAATAAATTTCAAAATCTTTCATAGACTATTGAAAAAATAACGATGAACCAATGTAACATTGGTTTATAATTATATCTTTAATATTCTATGAATGGTTTTAAATTCCGAGTTTTTGATTTCGTGTTTCAAGATTCAGAATATCATCATTGTTATTCATTTACTGACCCGAATTAGATTTTAATTTAGAAACATTTATTTTCTTTAATATTGAAGAAAATAAAAGTTTATAAAAAATTCAATGAAATAAGATTTTTATCAGTAGTTAAAGAGAGTTTTAATCCAATTATTTTATTATATTATTTGCGTTAGCATATAATGTTTTAAGCATATTCTTACAGATATGAAATGATGGAGTAAATCAGTAAGAAAAAAATTGAGAGGAGGCTGGCAAAGACAGAGATTATTCGAGCTAGCCTCTGGATTTGCAATATAAACTTTAAAATTAGAGGAATTTTCATATCATGTAATTATTATCATAATGTATATACAACAATGTTTTATAATGATCAAAATAAACATTAGATACGTTTTTGATAACAAATAACTTTTAGAATAAATAAGAGAATAATTTTCATTATAACACTTTAAATGTTTAAAATAGAACGTAAAGAAACTAAATTTACATCAGGAAGAAGATTTAGTATATAAAAACAGTATATATTTTATAATAAACAATACTAGTATTTCATTATTAAAAAATTTGCTCACTCAGTGAAGCATCAATGAATTGCTTGAATGGTTTTAGATACCCTATTACTTTTATCAGCCTACTCAAATAAAAAGAATAATCTACTGTAACTTAAAACAGTGTGCTTGTTATATAAATATTATTAAAAAATCTCTAATCCTTTCCATACATAATTAAACTCCTAAGTCCCTCCTATATAGAAATTCTGAAACCGCTGCTCTGTTTACTATAAATTTATAAATACAATATAGCTATTTTGTTCTATGATTTTAAAATCACTGATTTTTTTCAATTTATTTAAATTAATGATAATTATCATTATATTCTTTAGAATAATTAATAGTTATTTAAGCATTTATTTCAATGTTGTTAGATGTGTATGTTGAATTCTGATTCAATGATTTTATCTCTATTAATCTAAAAAAAAATAAATTTTATTATATATATATATAAGATTCATTTTATTCATTTTATGTATGTAACATATATTATTTATGGTGCAATTTAATTTAATATTTTTCTGTAGAACTATTTCATCAATGCAATAAGACGACTAAAAAATATTTTAAAATTTAATTAGATTGCTTTGAATCTGCAAAACGGAATATTATCGCAGAAAAATTGCGGATAGAGAAAAAAAATATGAAAAAGTCGGGCATTGGAGAAGACAATATCAAAACTAACCTCAGATTTCCACATAAATTTTAAATTCAGAGGAATCAAGATTAAAGGAAGATTATCCAGAACACAAAAATTCTTTTAAGCGACTAACAAAAAGTTAGTTTCTGCAGTTTGTAAAAAATAACTTTATTTTAAACGTGTTTACAGAAACAAAAAGCATCTTGCTAAATATAGTTTTATTTATTTAAAGTACATGTACAAATGGGCATATAAACGTGCACAAATAGTAATATTCAACAAGAATATGAATAACAAGTGATACATATATAAAAATAATAATATTCTATATTTGTATCCTATCTCCCATGTTACTCATCACTTAGGCAGTTATGAATTTTTACAATATGCTTAGCTATCATTGTATATTTAATTGTTTCTGTGGTCACGATTTAGAAACTAAAAATTTTTAATGTGCCAAGTTGGTAGTTGCATCAATTGAATCTAAAAATAAAAATTTTAGTCGTGCCATTTGTAGAGGTATAGTCTGAATGAAAATCTCAAAATTAATGATGAATATTAAACCTTTGTGACAGAACACAAGTCATCACAAATGGCGATTTGTTAACAGATCTTTGATAATATTAAAAATAGATTAAAGAGCAATTAATTTATAATTCAGCTGGTCTGTTTGTTGACAAATTACATTAATAATCTCAAATTATCTGCTACACCAAACGAATTTAATCAAAAAAGTTTAAATTATTTATAAAAACAAACCTGCGTATAGACGAGTGGCACACTGATCCAGTCATAACCCCATAACAATCCACATTTTGATCTAAATTCATTCAATTCCTAAAATAAAAATAATAATATTTAGAATCTATCAAAATTTAAAAATGCATTTTTAAAATAAAAAACTCACTTCCATAATTAATTTTACTCCATTAGAATCTGTAATTCTACAGTCCTTCTTAGCATCTCTCAGTAAAGTGATAAACCAAGTGCAGGGAATCCAGAAAGTGTTAAATTCTGTACTCGGAACAGATTCGAACATATCTAATTCGGTCTTTGTCAAAAAACCTAAAAATAAAATAAAATTTTCCGACTTACATACTCAAATTAATCGCACTAATTATTTTTTAATAATTTAGTTTTATGTACACTAACAGTAATTATCTCACCAGCTTCCACTAAATGATCCCGAGTTGGAAATCGACGCTTGACAGCCATACTAATGGATCTAAGGACGAGCACTAATGATAAATTGAGGTAGCGCATCAACGTTCTTCTGACCATGCGACTTGTTTCATCTACTCCCGGCACATACATAGCGATGATATTCATTAATCTAGTAAAAATTTAAACGAAGCTTTTTATCAGACACTAAGAACAGACAAATAGATACTTTTAGAAAATAAATTTAACACATTCACAATTTTAAAATTTTCGAAAACTATTAACAGAAATGTTTAACACCGGCACAAATGCAAGATGATAGAGATATCATAAAAATAGTATCATTAAGAGCATACCTAGAAGATACAACTTCCCCATAGGGCCAAGGGCCATAGTTGTGCTGTTTCGGATATAATTAAGGAAAATCCAAAGAAGATATTTTTATACTTGTTTTTGTCATTTGGAAGTTTTGAAGTAGAACGTATTCACAATCACAGAGATTTATTTTATTTCATTATAGAACTACTACATTTGCTTTCCGTCAAAGTTAAAAAATACTTTTTTGTTATTTCCCATCGGAAGTGATATTAAAGAATTTCAGACAGTATTATTTTAAACATTAAAACTTTCGATTCTATAGATTGCTAGAGTAATGACTTTTTTATTAGGTAATTAAAGATTCACCCTCATCGATATGAGATTGAAACTGTTCAATTACATTATTAGATTCATATGGAAAACAAACTCGAGAAGCAACTAAATTTAATTAAATTCAATTTGCTGATCGAGTTTATGTTTATCGTAGAGTCATTCATGAAATTTTAACCAAATTAATGAGTGACGTTACGGAACTTTCCAATCCTATAACTCAGAAACCGCATGGATTTGACTCCTGATTCTTTCGGGAAGTTTTCCCTACTATAGTCTGTATACTAATAGTTCCTCCCCTCTAGAAAAATCGTCACGTGATGCCATAGCATTTAAATCAATCACAATGAAGACGAAATCTACCTATTAATCACAATGTTTAGTCGCAGTTAACAGAAAGTTGGTTATTTTAAATGTTTATAATGTAGTAAAAAAACTTTTTTCAAAATCTGATAAGTTGATTTATCAACTTTACAGATTTAAATATATATATATATATATATATATTTATACCTAGAAGATACAACTTCCCCATAGGGCCAAGGGCCATACTTGTGCTGTTTCGGATATAATTAAGGAAAATCCAAAGAAGATATTTTTATACTTGTTTTTTAGAAAACAATTATACACGCCTAAATACATTTAAAATCTATGATAAATTTCATTTAAAAGCTATCGAAGGAAATATTTATTGATAATATCACTTTGATCAGGGACTGTAGCTGTTTAATCCATGCTCAATTATATTTTTCATTTATTTTATTTAGTATATTAATTTTCGAAATTAATATCTCTTGACTCTTTCGATTTACTTTTCATTCAATTACCTAACAGCCCATCATATCGATAAAAAGTTACGATATTTGCATTCTATTGACTATTTAGAATGCGCCGATATACAAATGAACGGGTTTCTTCGCACAAAATGGCGGAATGAAGGTCACGTGATACTCAGCAGCCTATGGCAGCGCTGCGTTGTCGGCAAATGCACCGGGAAAGAGTGTCGCTACTTTCCCTATCTAGTACTTTAGGATTTGGCGACGCGTACTGATCACTAGTGTATCATGCCGCTTAGTAATCACCGTAGAAAAGCTATACAGAAAAATAAAATAATTTTTTCTGTCAAAATTTTCTCTTATATTCTTTAGCTTTTGAGACAGTTTGTTAGTACATATTCCAGGCGTTTTTCTTAAATTCATTATTGATAATCGCATGGAATTATGCTGTATTTCCAACCTGGAGAACACGGACTCGACCCGAGTCCGGTTCATACTTTTATATTTTTAAGGAATCCGAATCCGACACTTGAATACTACCATTCATCAGATGACCGACACAGATAAGGTTGCGAATGATCTATTGTGACCTTTGAAATAACCTCTCTGCTTAGTTTCCCCTATGAGCAAAAAACTAGAAAATTATATCTCCAGATTTTTCGGGAGTAATTTGGGTCCAGATCATAAAAAATCATCAGTCAAGCTTCTGTCTGACCCTATCATAGACATTGGCCAACAAACGGTAGAATCAAATGATTGATGGCCACGGAGTTGATGGCAAATATAGTATATTTTTTAGCAATAGTCATCGATGGTTTGAATTAATTTGAAAATTATAATTATTAAATAAATTTTTAATCAATATATTCTAAATGAAATAATGCATAAAATTTCAAAAAACTCAATAAAAAATTATTTAGTTTAAAAATTTTAAATTTACAGAAAATGATATAAATTTATATTATGGTAGTCCAGTACTTGAAACTGAAATGGCGGGTATTAATATGAAATGATAATTAGTTGTTTGTTAGAAGAACAGGGTAGAATCGATTGCATTTCAAATTATAGAAAATAATTTGCAGAAAATGGAAGCTACAGTTTCAAAATTAGAAGCTCTTGTAAGTTTTAGATGCTATACATAAATACAAAACTCTTAAATGAATTGAATGGAATTGGGGTTTGTTTTGCAAAATTTATGATGTCTAAATAATAGTTTTATATGTATTATATATTCTGATAATATAAAAATATTAAACTGGAAATGTATGTTGCTCGTTACCTTTTCTTCACTGTATTATATGTGGAAAAATTGAGAAAATTAATTTTAAAATTAGCATTTAAATTTTGCCCCGACTTACGAAAGTATAGTATATGTCGTATAAAAGTTATTTATGATCTTAATTAAAGCTTACGTTGGAAGTTAATTTGATAATATTATAGTTATATCATAGTTTAATTATCAATAAATAGAAATCTCGGGAAAAATTGATTTTTAATAAAATACAGTAGGTGCTAGTACAGTAATGTAGCTTGATAAATTTCAAATACATTGGCTTAATTCATCTTTTCAGTAGCATCACAGAATAAACTCTAGGAAACATCATGCAGATCAGAAACTGAATGAATTAGAAGAATCACAAACATTTAAAGCAGGAAAAAAATACACTATTTTATTATTAGATATATATTACATATAATAATAATTACCTCCACTAATGTTTTTGGACTTCTATGGCCCTCAGCTAGTTTTCTCAAAATTTTGACAGAACTGGCTGAGGAGAACCATTGGAGGCCAAAAACATTACCAGAGATTATTATTAGTATATGTAGTATATATCTAATAATAAAATAGTATATTTTTTCCTGCTTTAAATGCTCGCAATTTCGTGTATTCCTAGAAGCAGCAGAACTTGTTAGTTTATAGTTATAAATGAATTAGAACTTTCACTTAAACTGTTATCTTTCACAGTTGGAGGCATCAATTGAACATCAATTGAAACTATTTTATCATCTACAATATTACATATCACGAATACTATAAAAAAAATGTCACAGATCAATACAATTTTTCTTTTGATCATTATAATGTAAATTAAAAGATATTTAATTAAATATTCAATAAAATAAATGTATATTCATAGTTTTGCTATATAATATGCTTTTTTTAAATGTTACCCCAATTAATGTTGTTTTGCTATTATATTGCCAGCAAAACTAAATAAATTAAAAAATAAAGATTTTAAAACAGCAGAATGGAATAAAATTTTATTTTCATATATTTTCTTTCATAATAGAGAGAACAAGTTTGAAACCTGTAGTAGTAACATAAACAAAGTTATATTTTATGTGCACACTATTGAAGTATACAATATTGTCTATGAATTTACTGACGTAGGCTATTTGGCCAAATTTACTGGGTGGAAATGCTTTGAGTTTCTAGTTAGAGAATCCAGGTTTAAATAGAAACCTACCTGTTAGAAAATTTTTATAAGACATCTGTGCCAGGCTTGTCAGTTCCATTCTGTACAATTCAGCCAACTTTCAAGAGTGTTGACAATCTATGCTGGGATCTGAATTGGCATAGCTATTTAGTGATTAGTGAATGATTGAGAACTGGCATTAAAAATCAAATCACAGACAGCACCTGTGAATTGTAAGCTGTCTTTTATTAGAAAATAATTTTTTTACCTATAATAGATGATATATAGGATGATTCATAAAGTCAATGGCACAAACATTGTTATATAACATTTTATAATTAAATTATGCTTTTATTTTTATTTCATTTTTATTGAATAATTTAGTAATATTTAGATGAAAATAATTATTAAATATCTCTTCCAATATCAGAAGCTATGAACATAACCCTTATTTATAACATTATGTCAATAGAGATTTTGGTTTCAGTTAAAAAATTCATATTCAGAAACCTAATCACAAGGTTAAATAAGGATTTACTATGTTTTAGATATAAATTACTATTAAATTTTCAAATATAAGAGGACTAATTTCTACAAAATTGAGTTTCCAATAACCTTTATTTGCAGTTCTGATATTTTTCCCTTGAAAATAGACTTGGTTTTGTTGATGTGATAAAAGAATTAATATAAGAAATTTGTGTATTGAAAAATTTAAATTTAAATACTTTTGTCACAAAAATTTGGAAAAATTATGCAAAATAAATTTATATATTATTTATATAAATGTTTTATTACATTATTAAAAACTTACACTGGTTACTTATTTTATTCATAAAATAATATAAAAACATGATTATATCACAGGTTGTTATTTTTTCTCACTTTTTTTTCAAAAGAAATTTTTGTTAAAGATTTCTAGTAAATTAAATTTTATCATCATTCTTGCCTTCATTAGCATAATCACAATAAAAAAGAGTTACATATTTTCCTTTCCAAACATTTAGAATAGAATGGACTCTATACTCCATCCCACTTTGAGTTGATAGTGACATCACGAAATGTTGTCATCTACAGACATAGTATACAACAACATATTCTGCTCTAAAGATTTTTTTTGTTTTAATTTTGTCAAATGATTTTTCTACTTGCCCAGTTTTCTATTACATTGAGGAGAAAAGTATGAAATATGCTTTCAGAAAGACTTTTAAAGTTTTATGCAGGAAATTATTTTAATTATTTCTTCATGTGAAAGAATTATAACCGCCTCACTCATGACATCACTATCAACTTGAAGTGGGATGAGTATAGTGTCATGATTATCAATCTTTCTAATAAACTTATGATTTCTAACTTCTCTGATTTAATAGTAAAATTTCTGATGATTTCCATTTTCTCTTCAAATATGTGGTCTATAAATATGTTTACACATAATTTTATTTGATTTGAAAATAATATAACTACAATTGTGACCCAAAAAAATCTGCATTTATCTTAAAAACTGTAAATGCAAATAATAGCATTAATCTTAATAAATGATTAAAATAGAATTTACATTTGAAATAATTTAATGGCCAGTAATACTACTAATTGAATTTTTGATTTTCTTCAATGTTATAATGCTATAAATAGCTAACTTAGATCTGGTCTGTTATATATAAAAAAAAAATAGAAGTTTAATATAATAGTTGCCTTATATATTTTATATTTAATTTCAAATTAATACATGTTACAAATTAAAATAAAAAAATGGTACATATATTTTTTTATTCACTGTTCTGTTTCACCTATTTCATTATTTACAGTGTTATGATGACCTCGTTTAACACTTTCGTTTAACACTTGATTTCTTTGGCATGTATCCTCCCGTTTAACACGCCAAAGAAATCTTACTGTACTATAAATAACTGTATCCCTCTACCAGCAGAACAAACAAGTGCAACATATTTAGGATCGATAAATTATGATTATGCCCTGGAACTGATTAGAAGAGTTTTAAATAACTACAATATAAGACTTCTCTATGCAAGATCCACAACTAAGCATATAATTAAAAATACTAACCTGCGCCTACAACTGGAAATGAAAGCCTGGGTATATATCATTCTGCTGTATTATTACGACTTAAGAAGATTTATGTAGGGACGATAAGATATCTTAAACTGATTAACAGAACATAAATATAGAAAAAGAAGAATTTAAAACAGCATGTAGTGAAAACTTTCTACCAAAATAATATAGAGATCTATTGGGACAGAACAAAAATAGTTAGAACATTAAGATTGGTAGATGAAATTAAATGAGCAGAAACTTAAATAAGTAAATTAACCTGCACCTACAACTGGAAATGAAAGCCTGGGTATATATCATTCTGCTGTATTATTACGACTTAAGAAGATTTATGTAGGGACGATAAGATATCTTAAACTGATTAACAGAACATAAATATAGAAAAAGAAGAATTTAAAACAGCATGTAGTGAAAACTTTCTACCAAAATAATATAGAGATCTATTGGGACAGAACAAAAATAGTTAGAACATTAAGATTGGTAGATGAAATTAAATGAGCAGAAACTTAAATAAGTAAATAAAACAGCACTAAATAGCAAGTATAAGTTTTTAATTGGTATAACGTTTTCGGGCAATAACTGCCCCTCTTCAGTACCATACAATAAGCATAAAGTTTAAACGGAACATTCCAGAATAGTTAAACGTTATTTG
>AYEL01069707.1:0-26722 GCA_000484575.1 Olivierus martensii
AGTTGTCTACGAAAAGAACAACTTTTCTCTTCTGTCTTGTCATTTTTTTATCAAAATTAATTAACCACTTCTCAAAAATCTCACTTGTCATCCATGATTTCTTATTGTATTCATAGTCAACTTCTAATGACTTCACTGCTTTAAAACATCTTGGCTGCTTGCTTTTTACTTATAAGCAAAATTTTAAGTTTTTCTTTTCCAGACATATTGGCACAAAGGATAACAGTTATTCGTTCCTTGTCTATTTTTTCAGTTATTCGTTCCTCCATAGCATTTATCGTCTTTAAAAGTTAGTCTTATTTGGTAAACATTTAAAAAAAACCACGGCAGAAAATAATTGCCCACCCCTGATATATACTGTAAGATTTATATTATTATTATTTTATAATGAATTAGCTGATGTTGAATGAATGTGTAAATTTTGAATTTCAAATTTAAAGAATAACATAATAATGATATTCCATTAAATTTATGTTTGATCCTATAGTTTATAATGCTGAAGATAGTTTTGTACTGAAACTGCTTCATTAAATAAATAATATTGTGTACAATTACTACTGTAGATTTATAATGAGATTTTTTTTTGTGGTATTGTTTGAATTTCTATATACAGGGTAGAAGAAAAGTCTGTACCCCTCCAAATAACTTGATAACTATCATAGATTTCAAAAATTTATTAATGCCAACAAAAAGGAAGTGATGGGTGGGCTACCTGATGGCGACTTTCAAATGAGCTGTTTATGCAAATGAGGACAGTTGCAAATCCTATCTCATAAACTATAACAGATAGGAAAAAATTTCCAATTACAAACTTGTTCAACATTCAGTTCTGAACACATCAAAAAACTTCATCAAAATCAGATGAATAATTCTCCCAAAAATGAAACACTTAGATCTATCATACATCAGTTCCTTGAAACACCCAAGATCAGTTTGCCCACAAAAAGCATTTGATGAAACCACAACAACTTTCATTCTTCAGAGAATCTTCAAGACTGCATCATTATGGTTTGTGCAGAGATTTCTACTGACATTCAAGATGTGAGGAATTCCATCTAACATCATGCTCAACTATACTTGGGTGCTGATGAAAGACATTTTGAGCACAAATTTAGTTTTTGCTTGTTGATTAGGCTCTGTTTTCAATTTATTGATTTGGGATGTTATGTTTTGGTGTTGGTTTGTTACTTACATGTCAGAAATAAATACCAAACCCTTTTTTTTAAATAAGTAAATAAAACAGCACTAAATAGCAAGTATAAGTTTTTAATTGGTAATAACGTTTTTGGGCAATAACTGCCCCTCTTCAGTACCATACAATAAAAGTACCATAAAGCACCCTCTTCAGTACCAATAAAAGTACCGTTTAAACTTTATGGTACTTTCAGTACCATAAAGTTTAAACGGAACATTCCAGAATCTGGAATGTTCCATTTAAACTTTATGCTTATTGTATGGTACTGAAGAGGGGCAGTTATTGCCCGAAAACGTTATACCAATTAAAAACTTATACTTGCTATTTAGTGCTGTTTTATTTACTTATTTAAGAATCTAAGCAAGTAGTTTAATTTATTATCATCATCCACGTTTAAATATTCATTAAGTGAGATTTTGTCATTTATTGTGCCTGGAAGAGGGGCAGTTATTGCCCGAAAACGTTATACCAATTAAAAACGTATACTTCCTATTTAGTGCTGTTTTATTTACTTATTTAAGAATCTAAGCAAGTAGTTTACTTATTACCAAACCCTTTGCATGTAAAAATGTTTTTGTTTCATTTTTGAATGAACTATTCATCCGATTTTGATGAAGTTTTTTATTGTGTTCAGAATTGAATGCTGAACAAATTTGCAATTCGAAAATTTTCCCATCTTTTACAGTTTATGAGATAGGATTTGCAACTGTCCTCACTTGCATAATCAGCTCATTTGAAAGTCACGCAGAAACACTGGAAATTATGAAGTATTCTCAAAAAAATACACGTAAAAAATGATAATCTTCCAGAAATAATCCTGGTGGCACCATGGTTTTCAAAAGGTGCAATAATAATAATAATAATAACTAGTAATAATAAGATAATCCATCCTAAATTATAATAGTTTAATTATATATGCAAATTTGAATGAAATTAGTTTATTCTTCATAGTATGTATTTTTTCTGTATTATTTATTATTTCTGTTTGTTATACACCTTTATATAATTTAAAATTTAAATTATTCTAATGATATTCTGTTTTCTATTCTTGTTATCATAAAAAACTGCTGAAGATGGCTTCATTAAGCCGAAAGTCCTTTGTACAATAAATATATACAGTGAAACCTCTCTATGTTGGACACATTTGGTTCCTTCAAAATGTGTTCACCCTATATATATATATAAAATGCTATTTTAAATTATGATTATCATTTATTAAAAATAATTTTATTTGCAAAAGAAGTTAATATAACCAAATTTTCCCCAATGATAAAAATGCATTTCATAAATTATATATAGATTGTCATTATTTATAAAATATTAAAATGATGTATAGATAATATATTTTCTATTTTAGATTTATATAATGTAAAATATTTTTTTAAATATTTTGTACAAGTATGCATTGTTATTTAAAAAAAAATATTAACAGACAGCTGTGTTCGGATCACTGTATAATATAGACATGGCAATCTCTGATATTTCCAATAAAGTTTGCATAATCTTCAATAGTTAATAAATCAATATTTGCTAATAAATGAACAAATATCAATGATTTTTATGCATTTATCTAGCTCATAAGATTAGTGTTTTTGATAATAGTAAGGTGATGAAAGTTTTTCCCATTTCATTAACTGCAGCAAAACTTCTTTTGAATATTTTATTTTGATTTCACTTTCTTAAATCTCATCTTATTATTTGAGTCTCTTATATGTTTTAAATAATGATTGTTATTGCAAAAATCCAGATTATTATATTTTATTTCCAAGAAGCATAGCAATGATTTGTTTCTTTAAATTTGACAATGAAAAGTTTATCTTTACATCTGTTGTAAACCCATCCAGTTTTGTAGTAATCAAAATCCATTAAACTAAGGGATTTACACGATTCAAATAATCCTAATCTAGCCAAACTTCCCCCAGCGGTTTATTTTAGAATTAACTGCCAAATTAATAATTAATTTTAAATTACGCTATGGTGCCACCATCTGTTGGATTAATAATTAATAATTTAAATTTTGTATATTGTACTTGTATTTTTTCACATTTTACAACATATTTTTATTATAATAAAAAATACTTTAACACATGAAAAAATTTGAAAATAAAATTATTCTCCAGCACATTATACTGCAACGCAGTGTCATTTTACTATTGCATTGCATTGTCAGTTTCAGAACTTTGGTGGAAATTTTAGATGCTACTATCAATACATTAGGCAGGGCAGTGATATTATATAGTAAGGATGGGTAAAAAATTGGTTGTATATTTATAATAAAATATATTAAACAATTACTGCATTAAGTTTGATAAATTTATTCATAAGAATACATTACAATATTTACCTTAAATCAATATCTTTTGTTCTCATAAAATTAAGTATTATAGTAAAAAGTTTTGGATCTCTGTCTATGAATATCTATAAATAAAAATTTTTCAAATCAATCTTCAAAAATATAAATTTTTAAAAATATATAATTTATGTAATTTATAAATGCATTAGTTATTAATTATTTATTAATTTAATCAATTAATTAATTTATTTATAAAGCTTATATTATATACAGGGTGCGTCAGCTAAATCCGGACAAAATAGACAATTTAATTAAAAAAAATTTTATTTAACAAAAAGAATAAAATTATGAAAATGATCATTTGCACATTAATTTGGGATCCCTTTAGATTAAAATTACTCGATGTAATTCTTTCTGTCCATTACTGCCTCGATCCTCTGATGACATGCCCTGTGCAACGCCTGCTTGTCCAGGTTTGAAAATGCTGCCTCAATAGCAGCCTGGAGAGATGCCTCATTACGATCTCTCGACCTATTAGAGACCCTTTCAACAATGCTCCATACATAGTAGTCCAAAGGATTCTAATCTGGACTGTTAGGAGGCCAGAATTCTTTAGACCAAAACATATCCACATTGTCTGACAACCAGTTTTGCACTAAATGACTGGTGTGCGCAGCACCTGCGCACACCAGTCATTTAGTGTCCTGCACCTGTCCTGTTGGAAGATGTAGGGTCTCCCAGAAGCCACAGTTTCCATCCACAATTTCACTGTTGTTGTAAGAAAATGCAAGTAAACCTCTTTTGTTACGGTTTCCCCCTCATGCAAAAGTCACAGTTTCCATCCAAGGTTTCACTATTGTTGTAAGAACATGCAGGTAAATCTTTTTTGTTACGGTTTCCCCCTTTCCAAAGATGTGTGGCAGCATGACTTCATCTTCATCAGAACCCCTTTCCAAAGACGTGTGGCGGCATGACGTCACTTCACTGGAAACAACACCTAGGATGTGAACACTAGCTGGAAACTTCGTCCTAGCTATTACGGGGACGTCTTCAGGATCATAGGCAAGCCAACAGTCATTTCTCCGGTTTACTTTGGCATCAACAGTAAAAAAACTAGCCAATTATAACCCAAATATTTTTAATTTTATTGCAATAAAATATTCTAGCTATAATTTGGCTAGTTTCGGTTTGATTTTTCTCAATGCTCAGTGTCTATTTTTACAATAATAAGTAAACCATGAAGTTATAAGTCATCAGCAACCATCTCAAGGTATGACTAATTAATATTATAAATTTCTTTTTAACATATTCCTTTGAGTAATCTTCTAAATCTAAATAAAATATAAGATTTTATTTCAACCAATAAACGAAAAGTGTCCATATTATTACAAACAGTTGTTCAAGATACAAGATAGAGAGGTGTCCAGGATATAGAGGTTTGGATATATAGTAAAATATAGGCTTTTGTATGGTTCCAGGAAAAGTCGTTCAACATAGAGAGGTATCCAACTTGACAAGTTTTACTGTATTTTGTTTTTCACTTAATTGGAGCTGATATTTTCCTTAAAAGAATCTATGAAGATATTTTAAAATCTCATCTAACTTGACAAGTTTTACTGTATTTTGTTTTTGACTTAATTGGAGCTGATATTTTCCTTAAAAGAATCTATGAAGATATTTTAAAATCTCATCTTCTGAATGATGACCATCATCTAAACCAAGGGTGTCCAACCTTTTGGGTTTTCTGGGCCACATTGGAAGAAGAATTGTGGTGGGTCGCATTACAGCAATACCTCGCATAGTCCAGGTTTCACTATAGTCCAGATTGTAATTGTTAATAAAAAATTTTTAATTGCTTTATTTTTTTAGAATAAATATGAAATGTAAGTGTGCTTGCTACTTTTATCTATATATACTGGAACAGCCACTATGACGAGCTGAGACAAGCAGGTGGCCGCTCCAGTGTTGCCAAATTTATCTGAACAATGTTTATAGTGCCTGCCTCTCTTGAAGTGCATCGTCAGTTGCTGTTTACTGCCAAACGTTTAATTGAGTCATTGAATGGGAACAAATACTGGGCCCAGTTCAGCCAAACGTTTAATTGAATAATTGAATGGGAACAAATACTGGGCATATCGGTGTTTGCGACTCATCAGCCCGCAGCGACCCAGTTCAAGTGGGAATCCACCTTTACGCAGAGCACCACTCTGGGTTTGTAATGGCACCGAGCAGCCGACTTGGAGAAAGCGAATGTGTTCACCTGCTGGGCGAGCCCTCTCTTTATCTATTCGTCTTTATGGGCTCAGATCCACTTTCTGTCTATTATAAATCTTTATAAAAGATTTTAATGTTTAATGCGTATGAAATAATTATTAATGCAAGAATTTACGATTTAAAAAACATAAGAGCAAATCGAAAATTTCTTGGAACCAATTATAATTTTTCCCATAGGTTTACGTACCTCAAATAGTCCAGTTTCAATTAGTCCGGGAAGAAAGAGGAACCAATTAACCGGACTAGGCGAGGTATTGCTGTATTTGAGATTGGAGAAAACAATTTTTTTGTATGAAATCTTTGCCATCCTATGAAAATATTTGTTATTTTTTGATAGATGCGAGCCTTATGAATAAAATAAGTTATGAATAACGAAATTAAATATTTAAAAAATATCATATTTCATATTTTAAAAAGTTAACAAAAAAAAAAGAAGTGTTATGCAAATTTTCAGTAATTGAGTTACATTATATTAGTCAAAAAGTAACTTAATTTTATTAAAATAATGTATTTTTAAAAATAAATCATTGAAAAAAATTCAGTCACAAAATTTAGGATCATCATTGGAGGCACACATTTTCACCCAATAAACAGAAAAAAAAAACATCCACAATAGCTGCACCTAGTAAATCAGGATTGTATTTTTATTTATTTTTTATTCCATTTCCATGGTATATATACTGTATACATCAATGGATCTCAACAGGTTAAACTGGAGTGTGTGCTTTCTCTTGTTCAAAACATAAATAAAACAAACCTACGAGCCGAGTATTCTCCCTTTCCTTGGCAGCAAAAGACACTCAAAATATACCCAAAACAGTATTAAAAAATATGATTTGTGTAAGGCACAAAAGTGCTGGGTCAAAATAAAGTGTTTTCTCTATCTCACAGTATTAAAAACATTGTAACACTGTAAACACTGTTCAGTAATTTATTTATTTATATTAGTTTAAAATTGCATGTTGGGTTGCATTCAAAGCCATCCTGGGCTGCATGTGGTCTGCGGCCATAGGTTGGACACCCGATCTAAACAATAAATACTCCACTTAATGCCAAACAAAATACAACTATGTTTCTCCTTATGTCTTATTTAGGTGCTAAACTTAAAACAATAAAAAGTTTGGCCAACTCAAGAAACATCAAGTTGGCAGCCTGAAGACAGCCTATTACTTTAAATCATCTCTGCAATGAAATAAACAAAATCTAGAACATGATAGGTCAGGTATCTATGTCATTTATCTATCTAATATAGACCTTAATAGATAAGAATACATTGGCCAAACTAAAAGGAATCTAAGAGATAGGTTTTCTGAGCATAAAAGAGATTTGAAATAAAGTGAGCTAAAAACTGCACTAACTAGAAGGGCTTACAAGCATAACACACACACAGAATGGGATAAGACAAAGATCATTTAAATTATTGTGATTTCACCATATTTTAAAAATATTTAATATTAATAATCAGAATAAACTAAAATTTTTATATTAAAAAAAAAAAACATAATTACAGGCCAGAGAATTCCTTTCTTCTTTCTTTCATTTCCTGTCTTGTTTTCAATAACTTCAACTATTTTATTTTTTTTAATCCATTCATCATATCTAAAAAACAATTTTAATCTATAAAGAACTATTTACATCAATAAAATTTTAAGTTTTGTAAGTTTATTATAGTTAATGTTACTATAATAAATATTGTATATAACAAACTTCAAATTTTATATAAATTTTCCAACTTGTTATATAAAATAGAATACAGGTTGACTATCAAAAATCTGGCAATCAATATTCCGGCATAAATGTCAGAGCGCATTTTTAAATTTACCGTGTTGGTGCGCCATTTATGTTTTGACTGCCTTGTACTCCAGAATCAATATTTAGTCATGCTTGCAACTAGGATTGCCAGATTGGCTTTTTTGATGCCAAATGAGCTCTATTTGGCTTTATTTTCTTTTTGGCATTATATAAAATATTTTAACTTTTTTCGAAAATACAGTAATGAATTAAAATTAAATATAAAAGAATAAAGTGTATATCTTTAATGAAAGAACCACTTCTAACAAGTATTTCTATTGATATCTATTAATCATTGTACTATTAGTCAGCTGTTTATTTTATTCTGTTAGAAATATGCTGCAGTAATATGAAGATTTCGCCTCTGTAGAGCTATTTTATTTAGTTGAATTAACATTCTGTAAAACTACGATCTTTTATTTAGTTATTTAACAATAAAATTTCATTTTCTTTTCATTTAGTGTTTAATTTTATTTCTTTAAAGCACTGTACAAGTAGTTCTTTTCTCTATTAAATATATACAGCATATATATACATCAAAAATCTGGAATTTTCGAAAATCCAGCAATCCTCAGGTCTGGCAAAAATCCTCAGGAGGTTGCCGGATTTTTGATAGTCAACCTGTATTAAAATTTTAAAATAAATCTTAATACAATGTAAATCAGAAGGGAAAATTCTTAGGAATAAAATGATCTTATTTGAAGGATAGCTAATAGGAATTTTTGTTTTTAAATAATAAATAGTTTTCATAAACTTTTGATGATAATATCTTTAGAATGAAATTACTTCAAAATTGATGAGATTTTTTATTTGTGGATAGAATGGGTCCTTATTTAACACAGAGGTTAGATTCCTAAAAATCACGACTTTAACTGAAAACAAAAACCCTAATGACCTAGCATACAAATTTTCCAAAGGGTGAATTCCTAATTTGATCCCATGTTATCTGAATGGAAAGACAAAGCATATGTATGCAGTCAATCTGATCAAATGTCCTATGTGCTTTATAGTTTAATTAATATATTGTTCATAGACAATATTATATACATAACTTAGTGCTCATATAAAATATTACCTTATATTCTATAATTATAAGGTTTCCACCTTTTTTCTCTTTATTACAAAAAGAAATATAAGAAAATAGAACTCATAGCTTTTTAGCACTTCCTGTTTTATCAATAATCTTTAATACTTACTTAGCTCACGTAACAGGAAAAGTTTTTAATCAGTTAAAACATTTTTGTCCTTTCTCAGAGGCCCTCATCAGTATTCTCTTACTCAATGTATATTTTAGAATAAAGTAATAAAGAATGCAACTAGTTCTAAATTCTTTAGAATATGTTTTCATTATTTTAAAATCTGCAACATCGCTAATATAATTCAGAAAATTCCTAAAATTTTTCACATATTTTTTTTTGTGCACCAATGCCATGATAAGGGAAGGTTTTCTGGGTCATTATCGTTGATTATATCCATTTTGCGTCTTCTTTTTTCAATCTCGATGGCTTCTGCAGTGTTGCCACCCACACTGGATACAATTTATTTTATTATTTGGTGTTGTCCCAATATATGGAGAGGTCTTCTTCGTATACTAAAGTAGCCAAGACAGTAGTTATTTTACCATTTTTTATATCTTTTTTATGCTCCTCAATTTTAGTATTAAGATATATTTTTGTTCTTCCTATATATTGTTGAGCCATTTGTAGTGTGTTGTTATAGACTGGTATCGCATATACTCCTGATCTTCTCATGTCGCTCACTTTGTCTTTGTCATTTCTTAAATTCGCAAATATAATATTTTTCCTCTTACAGACGTGCCTGTATGGTTTGTCCTTAGTAATCTTCTTAGGAAAATTTTCTACAGACACGTTTATAAGAGGAAAAATACTATATTTGCGAATTTAAGAAATGACAAAGACAAAGTGAGTGACAGGAGAAGATCAGGAGTATATGCAATACCAGTCTATAACAACACACTACAAACAGCTCAAAATATATAGGTAGAACAAAAAGATGTCTTAATACTAAAGTTGAGGAGCATAAAAAAGATATAAAAAATGGTAAAATAACTACTGTCTTGGCTACTTTAGTATACGAAGAAGACCTCTCCATATATTGGGACAACACCAAATAATAAAATAAATTGTATCCAGTGTAGGTGGCAACACTGCAGAAGCCATTGAGATTGAAAAAAGAAGATGCAAAATGGATATAATCGACGATAATGACCCGGAAAACCTTCCCTTATCATGGTGTTGGTGCACAAAAAAAAAAAATATGTGAAAAATTTTATTAATTTTGAACTGTATATAATAATGATTTTTAGGAATTTTCTGAATTATATTAGCGATGTTGCAGATTTTAAAATAACAGAAACATATTAATAAAGAATTTAGAACTAATTGTGTTCTTTATTACTTTATTCTAAAATATATGTTGAGTAAGAGAATACTGATGAGGGCCTCTAACAAGGGGAGGCCACAACATCCGTCCAACCGATTTCGATTGGCTTTAACATACAGGTTGGGGACCATTGAAAAGTAACTCGTGTAAAAGAGTTTAGGTCACTATGCCTTCGTTTTAAAAAAATCAAAGTTAAATGTCATGATGCCTGATTGCACCACTTATATACCTAAAAAATTGCAGCTACTTCAAGTAAATCGGTGGCATAGCGATTAAGGTGGTTTCCTGAAGAACTGACCGTTGTGAGGTCGAGTCTCCCTCACGTATAAATTAAAAAAAAAAAAAACGGGACAAGTGAATAAATTAAAAAATTACTAACAATAAAACTTCAGGTAAAATCACATCTTTTTTTTTGTCGTAATTACGGTTGACAAAATCACTCTTCAATTATTGTTCAATCTCTTTCTCACTTTATGTCACTCACTCTGTAATTCACAATACATCTGGTGATAAGTAATATATAATATAATATTTGGTTTTTCTGAAAGTTTCTTTCGCAATCTGCGTGCAGCTACTTTTATAACTTTGTTTTTTACAACTTTTCAATGCAAATAAAACATATTCTACGATAGCTAGATGACAAATGAAGAAAATGACAAAAATATCTAACTGTAAGACGACTGCAAATCTGGGAAATTAAAACTGATATTTACAAGTTGTATCTTCAACATGTTTTGAAACCCTATGTGGAAAATAACAAATTCTGTCTAGTATTGGATTCGTGGGGGTGGACAAACTGACATGGTCATGTACGATTCTATGTTCACAAATGATCAGAACCAACAGACTTGCACAGTAAAAGTTATACCACTGAAATGCACACCCCTGTGCCAACCCTGTGATGTGTAAATTTCACCATTTACATTATGTTCATGGTTAATTATACCATCAAAGTTTGAAGTAACTCGGTAGTGTACGTATACACTAGCGATAGTATTCATTATTTTACACTACAGAAAATCCATTATTTTACTTTTTCTTTTCGGGTAGAAGTTTACAAATGTGGGCCTTGAAACTGTAATCTGTTCTAGTTTATGCGGCGGGCTGTATAAAATGCCTTCGCGGGCCGGATCCAGCCCGCGGGCCACCTTTTGCCCACCCCTGCTTTATACTCAAAATACGACTCGTAACATATAAAGTGCGCCAAGTTTCTAAGAACCTTGGGGTCACAGTCATCATCTTGAGAAAATCTTAGGAGAAACCTATAGAACATCAAACAGGTGGCATTAAGATTTAAAGAGGGATAAAAAGATTCAAAGTCTAAGACGGACATTATTATGTTGCCTTTAATAGTTACTGAGTGCAGACGATCCAAGAACTCTTGCAATGATTTGATAGAAAAATGGTAACCTTCTAGTTTGTAATTACACCACTTGGCTAGGCTTTTTTCTAGATAAAATGTTGGTGAGCATTGCTTCTCAACAATTGGAAGACAGGTATGAGACTTTTATACTTCAATACATTGCAGATTCGAAGGCTAAATGTTTAGTTGACGATCCTACTTCAAAGCTAGCAGCAAGGGTTGCTAAATTCCTCCAGAAGCCTAACCTCCCATCTTTTATACAAAAAAAAGAAAGTGCCTAACTTGGCGTGCCATAGAATATTCACTTTTATTAAGACTCATAAAAGTCCAGTTTCAGCTCGCCCAATTGTTGAGAAGCAACACTCACAACCATGACGACACGTGCTTGATTCCATTAGACGAGTTTTATTATTATACTTCTCAATGAAATGACTTCAGCCATAAAAATGGCTGAAGTCATTGTCATTGAGAAGTATAATAATAAAACTTATGTTATAAATGATAACCAACCCGTTATTATACCCTCTCAGTGGCTTATTTAGCCCCCCATGTAATTTCGTTTATTTTATCAGTTTGTTTATTTTAATTTGTAGTTTATTTAGACAAACCTATTGTTCCTCTAACTTGTTTATTAATGATTTTTAATATCTATGTAACCTTAATATTTATATAATTCTTTAAATTTTTTTGTGTTATAAGTAATATAAATTTAAATAACATTCTACAACTTTTATTCCAAAAACGTATTCTAAATGTTTTAAAAAAGCTGATGATGACTTTATGAAGTCGAAAGTACTTCTTTAATAAATTATTATTTTTCCACTTTGAATTAGAGCTTATTTTTATTTACATTCAATTGTTTTTTGTGATAATTGATTGTTATGTCATTAACTTGCCATTACTGCTGACCTTGTCAGAAGAAATATACTTATTCATTCTTTGTCTTAAAATTGACATTACTCAACAACTTAAAATTAACCAAATTTTTGCAATTTTTTAGTAAAATTATAAAAGACCAATAAAAATTTGAATACATATCAATATTTTTTTAAATATGTATAAAAGCAGAATTTTTAGATGAAAATATTGAAAAAATTTTTTTACAATAATTCATTGATTTTGACCCTTTTTTTGTAATTTTTTAGCTACTCCAAAACAATTTCCTGTAAAAGTTAAGTAATCGAACATTGCCAATGGGAATTGGTTCTTACTGAAAATATTTGAATTTCATATTGATTTTTTTATTTTTGATTTCATACAGAAAAATGAAAAACCAGTTTGAGATCATGCTCTCACAAGGGGACAGTCAGACGTTCCCCTCCCCGATTTGACTGAAATTGCACATACGTATAGTACTTAAAAATAAATGTTTAAATACAGAGTGGTAGCACGCGCTTCTCAAATGGCTTCGAGAAAAAGCGATTTTAATATTTGCGTATATTATTAAAAGCTTGATAACGCGCAGAACGAATCATGTGTAGCGCTAGCGTAGTTAGTAGCGATCCAGCGTTTTAAGCCTTAAGTTGCGGGTTCAAGTCAGGCTATGCCATTTTGTTTTTAATAATTTTTTCTTATTTAAAAATAATAATAATAATGATAATAATAAATTAAAAGTAATTTTTTAAAGCTATTTTTAAAATTTTTTAAATTTAAATTCCACAAGAACAGCAGTACGGAAAAAAAAGAAGCTATATACATACTTGTAACTTTAAAATTAGATTATTTTTAGTGAATTATATATTAGCAATCCTGCACATAGAGTTCGCGCGAAACGTGTCCAATGCGTATCATAGCAAGATAGCGTGCAGCAATGTTGCCAAACGAAAAAAATCAAGACCCGCGTAACTCCGAGTTCGCGTAAGTCGGGCATTACTGTATTTATGCAAATTTAATATTGTTCTACGAAGTTTATTGAATGAAAAACATGTACTGGTAATTTTTGAAACATTAAATTCGCTATATTATTTATTATCCACTCATTTATTCTACTGGATCGATAGTTGTAATTATAACTGTGTTATTACCAACAGTTGCGATGTAAATACTACAAGAACAGCAGTACGGAAAATAGAAGCTATATACATACTTGTAACTTTAAAATTAGATTATTTTTAGTGAATTATATATTAAGATAAAATTCTTCAGAATATTAATCATTAGTTAATACATTCCATTAAATATGCCCTATTAAATAATGCATAATTTACTTTTTTTTATACTTATAGAAGGTGTGTGCAGTTTAATTTCTTTTCTAGTGAAAAATTTATCAATTTAGAAATTTTTATGAAATATAATTAAATTTATTAAAACTTTAAATTAAAATTTGAAAATTTTTTAACTGTATAAATTGGGAATATCATTATGGAAATGTTTAAATTATTTCTATCGCACCAAGATTATTCAGAATTTCAATAATTTAAAGAAAAAATATTCGCAATAAAAATATAAGATAAATTTTTATTATTTTTTCGATCTGCAGCAAAGAAAAATATTATACCGTGTTCACTATATAAAATTTATTAACAACGAATTAAGATTTTTCTACTTTGTAAGAAAATTTATTTATTTATTTTTATCATGATGTTATTTTTATTTTAAAATATAAAAATTTTTATATAGAAATTGAAATAATATTATAATTCGAATTATATTTTTAATAATTGTTAATTTTCAAAATAAATATTTTTAATGCGACGTTTTCGTAGCAATATGGACAATTATTATTATTATTGTTTAATTAGAGTAACTGTAGATATTATGGAATAGGAAGGTTATATAGAATACCTTAGTTTCTCATAGAGGAGGAGGTGTTCTGATATTGTAATAATGCAGAACTTTTACGTTAAGTGGCGATATACTTTGGTCTCAGTTTCAGTTTCCTGGGTAGAAAACATGGCGGTTTAAAATAGAAAACGTGTTTTTATCAAATACAATAATTTTTGCACCATCTGAAATCATCGATCTGCCAAGAATACAGGTAAGATGATAATTGTTTTCTGAGTTTCTTAAGAGTATTTAGGAAGCACCTTTCATAATATCTCTTTCTATTTTGAGAGATTTGGCATTTATTGGAGTAGGATTCGCTCATATATTATGGCATACCATATGGAATACTATTCCATATGGCCACGCTCAGTCCTACTACTATAATTTAAGTTAACGTTTGATCCATTAAAGTTTAAATAGACATATGTGCAAACCACTTTCTAAATTAGACTAGTGCATAAATTATTCTAAGGTTTTTTTTATTTTTCTAGTAGGTTAACACCATGCCTAGGCGAAAACTTTCATTACACAATAGAAAATGATACAAATATTGTATAAAACAATGTTCTAAGTACATATTTATGTAATACTCTTGGAAAGTATTTGGAAGAAAATGCTTTTTTTTAATTATATGAGAAATGGAAGACTATTCCATTTAACCTACATCTTTTGGGCCCTATGGAATTTTGTATCTTTGAATAATATTTTAAATTGCATGATAAATATATAAACTATGGCAACCATGTTTAGATATGTTATATGGGAATGTCAATAGAAGGTAATAACACATGAGAAACCATAAAAGCTCTTTTAGAATTTTTTATAAATTATAAAAATAAAATGATATTCCATAATACCCCAGTTACTCTACTGATGAATTATAAGTTGTATTGTGAATGAAACTGATCGATTATGGTAAAAATTATTTTAATTATATAATAACAAATTTATGACTATCAATATAACTATTAAATACTGAAAAATCTCATTTATCTGACATCCTAATTAACAATTTACAACTTTAGCGGAATATTTTCTCCGTTATCCAAGATTGCGACAGATATCTTTGCCCCTATAATTGGAGGATAGAATTAGTTCATCCTTTGATTCGCGTAAGAAGAGACTAGAGAGTTCTTTTTCTTGTTCTCTACTATATCTTGTTTTTTTGACGAATTCTTTTCTATTCCTATCCTATATATATTTTTTTTTTCACTTCGTCCTTCATTCTTCTGATGGCTAAACTTTCGAGTATAGCCCATTATCCCTTTCATTTATCTGTCTAGTTATTGTGTAGTATCGTCAGAATAATTAATAAATATCTGGAAATCATACAAATTTAAATTTTTGGAATAGCTAAAATACTTCTTCAGAGAAGACATTAAAATTGTTTGTTCCAACCACCTCTATATCTAACGGAATATTCGAATTAATGATGCAATTCACGTGAATGCCGGATAACCGAGAGTTCGGTCTATATTGCTTTTAAAATCTACTTTACACACAGAATTCAATTTTTATATGGTTAATGCTTTTGAAAGGATTTTTTTAGTATTGCTATCAATCATTACTTTCTTCATATTAGTTTTGTTTTCTTTTATTTCTTCTTGATAAAAATTGGATCAAACTTGTGTCAAATAATATCAGATGTTTCTTTATCGAAATCAATAAATTCAAAAAAAAATAAAGTAACTTGATGATATCTCATAAAAACACATTTAATTTAATTCTAAAAATAAAACTTATTTCAAATATAAAGTAAAAATAAATACATTTACAGACTGATTCAACCCAAGCTCACTTTTGAATTTTATTTTATCACCCAAAAAAATTTATTTAGTTTACTTTTGGCTTCTTCGACTAATTTTAAAAGAGAAAATTTGATTAAAGAAAGATATATATTTTTAGATAATCTAAAAGAAAGATATCTTTTAGAGAAAATTTGATTAATGATTGAATTTAAAAAATTTCCAATGAAAATTAATTTTGTTGTATTATATAAACGAAAACTTCGTTTGTTATTCATCTTCTACCGATATAAAATTGCGGCTTTCAAATTGTGTCAATAGCATTAAATTGCTCTGAGAGAAGTAAACATTATAAATGGCTGGATAGAGAGAGAGAATCTCCGTGTACGTTAAATGTAGGAAAATATGTAACGTGAAATTGCATTAATAGTATGTAATTTACGATTAAGATTAAAATTTACAAAGCTTAGTTGAATTCTATATTTCAACATCATAATCACAAACTTTCGAAAATTAACGAATTTCGATAATATCTTCAATAAATTTATATAAATTATTTTATAAGATTAAAAACGAACTTTATTATGATTTTAACAAAAAAGTTCTGTAAAGAAATAAAATTGCTTACTTTCTGAACATGTCCTTTATTTTCGAATGAATAAAGTTAAGAAATTTAAATATATATATACAGTAAGACCCCGTTTAACGCGGGGGATACGTTCCAAGGAAACAAAGCGCTGATCAAAAAGTACGGTGAATAATTTTATTAGAAACAAAGTAATAAGCTTACATGGAATTTGATTTAATCTCCTTCAAAGTACTGTCCTTGGCTAGCAATGCACTTATCCCAATGTTGAATCCATAACTGGAAGCATTTCAGGGCATTCAGCTGCTCTGTCGTGGCCCTCTCAATATCAGGAATGGTGTCAAAATGTTTTCCTTTAAGCACAGTTTTAATTTTTGGGAAATGCCAGAAGTCACATGGTGCCAAATCTGGTGAGTAAGACGGATGTGGACAGACAGGAACATTTTTTCTGGCCAAAAACTCACAAATCAAAAGCAAGGTGTGGCACGCACGTTGTTGTGATGAAGAAGGAAGCCATTGCCCTATTTTTCTGGTCTCTTTCTTCGTACATCGTTTCGCAAACATTGCAGTACGCCCTTGTAAAATTCGGCATTTACAGTTGTTCCCCTTGGAACGAACTATGATCACACTATGCCCTCACTATCAAAGTTTTTGAGGTTAATGGACGTCCCGAATGTTGCTCGTCTTCTACCAACTCATTTCCGCTTTTAAATTGCTCATACCACTTGTAAACGGTCTTCAGAGTTACAGCATTATCGCCATACACCAATTTCAACATTTCAACATTTCAGTTTCTTTGGCACTTTTTTGCAACTTGAAACAGAACTTAATGTTCATGTGTTGTTCGAAATCCATGATGCGCGACAGACACAGTAAACACAACCTCACTTTAGCAGCTCTGGACGCTGACTGACAAGTCAGAACGTGTTCCAACTTGACGCTGCCTGTCTCAATGGATCAGGCTATCGGACAAATTACATCAAATAGTTGTAGCGTCAGCAGTTGCTGCTAAAAAAAATTCATTCACTGTATTTTTTGATCACACTTTGTATAAGCCAAGAAATTTTGAAAAGAAAAAATTTTTATAAAGGGAATCAGTCAAAAAGTAAAAAATTTTCTCATAATGATAAGATTTATCAACTATGTCATGCCATGTCATCATTATATTTTTGGCCAGTCATGTGTTATACCATATTCTTAACATGAATCATTATCTTACTGATTCTGTTATTAAAAATGGGGAAATCCAGACTACACCATTGTGAAGGAATTTGTTTTTCTCATTTTCTTTTATTTTATTTTTTACTGTTTGTCACAATGATGGAAATAGTGTGTAAGGAGATGAGAGAATTTAAATAAAAGGATGATTTCTCACCTTGTGTTAATATAATATTTTTCACAATGCTTCATATCTGTAAGCATTGGATGATGCAATAGAACAGCTTTATAAATATTCAATATTTATAAAGCTGTTTATATATCTGGTGTCAGAATTGACAACATAAAAGTCTCACAAGATTTGAGTCCTATAAAGGCCAGATATTTTGTCAGATTCCATCTT
This sequence comes from Olivierus martensii, assembly GCA_000484575.1. Taxonomy (NCBI): domain Eukaryota; kingdom Metazoa; phylum Arthropoda; class Arachnida; order Scorpiones; family Buthidae; genus Olivierus; species Olivierus martensii. Next base: position 17,978 of record AYEL01069707.1, read on the forward strand.
GACCATTCATAAAAACAAGTGAAATTCTAGTTGGTCTCTCTCAGGATCTCCACGGAAATATGTTGCTATATATGAATTTTTGTAATAATTTCATTTATATTTAAATATTGAATATTTATAAAGCTGTTCTATTGCATCATCATTGCACTTGAATGAGGATTTGACCATTGGCTGATTTCATGGAATAAAATAATTAACTACTATGGCTAATAATTAGATGAAAATGATTTATTAACAACTGATAAAAAATTACATCATATGAATTTCAGTTACTGACAATAACATGGAAAATCCAAATGACTGACCAAGAAGAAGCAGTGCTGTCTGTTCATCATAGTTTTATAACAACATTATGCAAATAATGCATATATACAGTACAACACAAATAACTCCGATAATTCCACAGACACTAACACAATATGCATTACAAAACTAAATAATAATAAAAAATTACATGATGATGAAATAGAAAATTTTCATCATCATGTAATTTTTTATTATTATTTAGTTTTGTAATGCATATTGTGTAAAATGGAAAATTTTCATCATCATGTAATTTTTTATTATTATTTAGTTTTGTAATGCATATTGTGTTAGCGTCTGGGGAATTATCGGAGGTATCTGTGTTGTTCTACAGCAGGCATGTCAGATATACATCCCACAGGCTGTATGCAGCCTTACAGCACTCTTCAGTGCAGCACATTCACTGGCATAGACATTTTTTAACTATTCATATATTTTATATAATTTAATTACCGTTCTAATTCATAATTAGGATAATATAGAAAAACACTGTTAATTTGAATAATAAAGAAATGTAATTTTATCTATTTTCTTTATTTATAGAATGTACTTTTTTTAAAATTTTATTCTCATAAACAGAGCTGTTGTTAAAGTGTAAAAAAATTGAGAATGCAACTGATTTGATTATTTAGATATGGTCTTTTCAATATTATGTTGTCTTTAAGTGCTCTTCCATAAGAACTGAGTTTCACATCCTTGTTCTTCATTGTTGATAAAGAACTATTTTTCCCAAATTTGACTAACACATTTATTATTTTAAAAACATTATGAAATATTTTCATGAAGTTCCTAGTCACAGAGTGAACAACTAAGGCAACCATCTACAAATAGTGACAGTCGTTACTGCTGATTTCAGAGTGAAACATTAGATCACTGGTGAACTATGCTTGAGCATCCTGTCTCAAACATTGCACTTGTAGTGCTTCTTTTGCTGCAAGATCTGTCATATTTATTCTTAACAAATATTATATTTGTTTATGATTGCTATGAAAAATATACATATATTTCTGAATGTTCATAATTAATATACATTAAAATATTAATTTATCAGGCAAAAATAAGATTGGTAATTCAAACTGATCTTTTTTATGAATGAGCATTCTGACATATGAGTGAACATTCATTATTTTAAATATTACAAGTTACAGTACAATTATTCTAAATATTATCAGTTAATATATTTTGTTAAATGCAAATATAGTGATACATGATATTTATGCTTAACACATTTGTGTATCTTCTTATAGTTCTGATCATTTAGCAAATATGGGATGGTTATTTTGCATCTAATTTTGGATAACAGATTTGCATTTTTGGCAATTGCTTGAGTACTAATGGCTTTCCACTTCTTAATTTAATTTTAATATTTTTTTGAGTATTTTTTAATTTTAAAAATATTAGAAAATAATAATAAATTGCAATTGTAGGATAAACATGGAGCAGAAGATATTAAAATGAAGCAGTCAATGCAAGAAGCACTTCAATTACGCCTGAGTCTTGTTGGGGGCATGTTTGATATGATTCAAAAAAATAGCTCCCAAACAACTGAATGGGCAGTATTATTAGTTCAGTTAATAAGCTATGGAGTTGTTGATCCTCAAACAAATTAGTGAGTATAATTTAATTTTGAAATTTTGAATCAAAATTTTCATAATTGGGAATTTTAAATATTGTTAACACTTTCCTAATGAATTGATTATAACAGGCTTCTCCCTTCAATCTTCATTCTCTTCAAACATGAAAGATTGTTGATTTCCTTCATGCTCTTCAAGCATTACATCATAAGGATTTTGTGACTTGCTAATTTATAATTATTTGTGTCATAAGAGTTATATCAATATGTAAATCAGATAAAGCATTGAATTTTGTAAACAAAACATTATATTATCAATCAATATTTCTATATTTATAATGAGGATATAAATCAAACAGATAATTTTCTTCTGTTATCTTACCCATAGTTGTTCTTTTCCAAATTTTTATGATGATGTAATGTGTATCTTAAAAGTTTAAATTTATTTAATGTGTGCAGCATTTTCTAATAGTCTGATCAATAATATAACTGAAACTGCTGTTTGGGACCTATTGGCATTCTTCTAGATTATGGGTAATATTTTTCTTCGGGTAAAAAATAAGAATTATTGCAGATTTTGTCACAAAAATTCACATAAATCATTTGAACTGAAATTTATATATTGAAAATTTTCTTTCTTAAACTAGTCTCTTATTCCTGTATTTGATACAGGAATAAGAGACTAGTTCAAATTTTAATAAGAGGATAGATTTTTTTTTATCTAAAACTGTGAAGATTTTGTTCTAAAAGAGAGCAGTTTATATTGATTTATCAAGAAAGTTATTGGAGGATTTATTACTATAAGAGTAGTCTTTTAATTAACACTCTAAAGCAATTCTTTTCTATGAAAAAAACATAGATTTTATATATTTTATTACTATTTGTGTTAATAGTAGAAAGTGTTATTTTAGGATAAGCAGATGTGAATAAGAAAGAGTAATAACTAAGAAGGCAATCCCAAAAATAAGGTCTCCTATTTTTTGGGGATGTAGTGAAACTGCAGTATGATTGTTGGCCACACTGTTGTGAGTGGCGCTTCCTACACTCCCAGATAAGCATGCACAACCTTCGCTGGGATGCTCAGTCTTGGCTTTGCAGCCATTCAAAACGGAGCTTCCGTTAAACACTACCGCCAAGTGTGAAGTTCGCTCAGTTATTTGCTTTTTGAACACAAAAGGCATTCAGCCGGTTGAAATTCATTGCCAATTGACTGAAGTGTATGGACAGTCATGCATGGATGTCAAAAATGTTCGCAAGTGATGTAGAGAGTTTACAGCCGGTCATATTGAAATTCACGACCAAGAAAGGAATGGTAGACCATCAATTTCCGACGAGACAGTCATGAAAGTTGAGGAAAACATGCGTAAAGATTGGAGGATCAGTCTGGATGCTCTCTGCATGTTGGTTTCTGAGGTTTTCTGAAGCACCATCCACAGGATTTTAATGGAAAAGTTGCAATATTGGAAGGTTTGCAGAAGATAGGTACCGCATATGCTGACAAAAGACCACAAATAGCAATGAGTTGATTCGTCCTGTGAATTTCTTTGTCACTATGCAGATGAAAAGTACAACTTCTTGGACTCGATTGTCGTGGGTGACGAAACCTGGGCATTCCACTTTATACCTGAGACCAAACTACAGTCATGCGAGTGGCAATGAGTTGATTCGTCCTGTGAATTTCTTTGCCACTATGCAGATGAAAAGTACAACTTCTTGGACTCGATTGTTATGGGTGACGAAACCTGGGCATTCCACTTTATACCTGAGACCAAACTACAGTCATGCGAGTGGCGGTATCCCTCTTCGCCCAAGCTGCGAAAATTCAAACAAACACAGTCTGCCGGTAAAGTCAAGGCAACTGGGTTTTGGGACTGGAAAGGGGTATTGTTGGTCGACTTTCAGCCTGTTGGGACCACAATAAATGCTGACAGGTACTGTGAAACACTGAAGAAACTCAGAAGGGCAATTCAGAACCAGAGAAGAGGAATGTTGAGCAAAGGTGTAAGCATTCTCCATGAGAATGTCCGCCCACACGTCACCTGTCAAACTGTTGATCTCCTGCAAAACTTTGGTTGGAACGTCATCACCCACCCACCATATAGTCTGGACTTGGCATCCAGCAAGTACCTCCTGTTCCCTAAGTTGAAAGAACATTTGTCTAGACGGCGGTTCTGCTCCAAGGATGAGGTGAAAGATGAGGTTCAACGCTTTCTGAAGGACATGGCAGTGAGCTGGTATGACATGGGCATTGTAAAACTGCCACAGTGTCTACAAAAATGCATCGACCGAAATGGCGATTATGTAAAAAAACAAGGCAGTCTTCAACCTTTAAATTGATGTAAGTATTATAGAAAATAAACGGTTGTTTGTATATCTAAAAATATAGAAAACCTTATTTTTGGGATTGCCCTCATAGAATATGAAAATTTATATATATTTCATTTTTATTTTTATAATTAATATCTACAAATACAATTGATTATCATTATTCGTGAATTCTGTATTCGCTTATTCATGAATTTCCGCTGTTGGAAAAAATACTGTTATCAATGTAAACTAACTCTCTCTTTCTCTAATAAAGGAAATTGTTTAATATTTACAAATACAATTGATTCTCATTATTCGTGAATTCTGTATTCGCTTATTCATGAATTCCCGCTGTTGGCAAAAATACTGTTATCAATGTAAACTAACTCTCTCTTTCTCTAATAAAGGAAATTGTTTATTACCAAATGTAGTTTCTGTGTCGTTCGGTCAGAAATGTCTCATTACCTATCCTTGCTCACTCCACAGACTGGAGGTAGGCCAAGTCTGTTCATATCATCCATAGGTCCCACAGAAGAATGTGATCTTATGCTTGAACCAGCCTCAAATTTACTTCTGCACATTTGTTCCTTATGCTGAAATTTTAGATCTGAAACAAAAAGTGATGCAGACAAAGCTGATGCAGTTTTTAAACGCAGTTCAGAAAGACAATGTGTCAGCTAGCACATCAAACAACTATCCATAAAAATAAGAATTTATTTACATAAAAACTTTACATATGTAAAGTTTTTATGTAAAGTCTGTCAGTTCAAACCTGCATCATAGAAGCTAAAAATGGATACATCTGTTCTGACTAAGAATAAGTGTGAGGTATACAACTGAGATGGGTTGACTGAGATTACTGTAATTATAATGTTGTATATATCAATAGTATTATACACTGCATATACTGTAATTATTTGTAAGTGCTGTAATACACATTAAATAAGGTGTCGTTAAACGAAAAAAACAATAAAGCAAGGATGAAAATGTTGGAAAGAAAGGTTCTCAGGAACCTAACTATATTTCCCATAGGCACAATGATTCAGTATTCACGAAGAATTTATAGAACATAACTACAGCGAATAACAAAAATCGATTGTACATTTAATGATTACTGCTTATTTTCTCTAATTAATTAAAAATAGATCAGCACTAGCACTAGTTAGCAGACAAAAATATTTTTCACAGTTTATTTAATTTGTAATGTTTTCAGTACATCCATCTTCAGCATATTACAAAGTATAGAACATTTTTGAAAAATTGAATCAATCTATATTATGAATTTGGTTTGAAAAACATATAAGAATATTAATAATCAATATAAATATGTAACATAAAATATTTTAAATCTTAATATAATAATTAAAAATTAAATTATTAAAAATGTTTTTTGAAGTCTACATTTCTTATTCTAAGCATATCTTCTTTTCTATATAATGCTATAAATTACATATTATATATATATACCGGGTGTTTTTCTTGAAACCGAACACTCTGATTTTTGGCATGGAGCCAATTCTGATGCATTTATCATGTCAGGAATTGCTCGCTACGAAAATTTATTTTATATTTTTATATTATTTATAATTTAAACTAAAAAGATATCTAAATTCTTAATTAACTATATTATGCATACAATTGTTTGTGAAAATCGTTATAAGTTATTTATCACATATACCCAAGCTGCCAAGATGTTCTCTAATGGTGTATCATTTAACTGGATACCTTTCTTTTCTTTTTGTAAAATTTTCAATGTTTCTGTCATGTATCTTTTTTTACTATTTTGGGTACTTTAATTATTTTTGCTTCATTCCATTTAATGCATATATTGTCTTCATAAAATTTTATTGAGTGCTGTGCTCAAATTTCCCTGTATAATTTCTTTTTTTATGCTCTTCTTAGCCTGTCTTTCAGGGATCACTTTATTACTCCTATGTACAATTCTTCTCTCTTTTTGTCTTGATTATCTGTGGGTACTTAGAAGACTCCTGCTCTCTGGATTCCTTCTCTTTTATCTTTCTCATTCTTACTATATTAAAGATCACTGGTGCTCTTTTCACAGAAATTTTCTTCCAGTTTTCAATGTTTTTTCTTTTACTATTTTATACTTTAGCAATCCTCATTTTTTATTATTTGTCTTCCTGTGGGAGTTTGATGTACAAAGGTTGTAGTATTATTTTGTTTCTCCATATCCTTATTTACTTTATTATATATTTATAGATCATATTAATGTTCACTAATATTAATTCATAGTATTCTATATTAATTCATAGTATATCTGTGTTTTCTATCTAGTTTGTAAATGGTTTTTATTTCTGTTTTTTGTGTTTCTGTTGTGTTATAGTGGGTTTTACATCTCTTATAGTTTGTTTAAAAGGCTGCCCTCTTGTAGGATATGGGATTGTTAGATCAATATGAAATCATTATCCTACTAGCCATTGGTTTCTGGTATACTGTTATACTGAAAAATTTGATTCAACTTTTATTAATGCTGCATATTGCTTGTTCTTGAAAATGAGCCAAAAAGATAAAGAATCAATATACTTCTTGGATGTTTTAATAAAAGTAATTCTGAAGATGGTAGGGAGATTGAAATAGAAGTAATTCAGTATAATATGGTTATGCAAATTCTGTTGGCTGAAAGGCTTATCATTATCAAATATTCTGGTTAAGTTAAGAATTTTCAAAGAAATTTCTAATATTGATATCTATGAATTAGGATTGAGTGCTAAAAATTTTCAATAGCGTTAAGTAATTTTGTTAGTATATAAGTAAAATTTTACACTTCAACATTGCAAAAATAAAAGAAGAGAGAGTACTTTTTCTGCACTATATAATAGCTTCAGTTTTTTAGTATAATTTTATTTCTTACTGGTCAGTATTAATTCACAAAAATATTATTTACCGATTATAATTGTTTAATGATGAGAATAAAAACTAAAATTAATGAATAGTGAGATTAATTGATAATATTAAAATTATGAAATATTAAATATATTTATTATAGAAATTCCTCAAGTTACAACCTTTTGTATGTATGAGGAGTGGCCAAAAAGTTCTTATTCTCACCATGTATTTGTGCTATAGATCTATAATTGTAAACAATGAAAGGTTACTGTCTTACTAATACACATGCCTTTTTTGGTTTTGACAAGTCCTGTTTAACTGGAGTTAGAAGTGTGATAGTAGAAGCTGTCATACTGGACAAAATTGAATATTGAATCATGATACAGTTCTTTCATCTTCAAGGAAAACTGCACAAACAATCCATGAAGAAATATCAGATATATATGCCGAGGAATGTCTATCATATGAGACTGTGAAATGATGAAAATGGGAATTCAAATGTAGTTACACCAACCTACAGGATAATCCAAGAGAAAGCCATTCAATAAGATCATGTTGATTGTGTTTTGGGACAGCAAAAGTGTTATATTGAAACAAAAACTCTTACAAAAAGAGTTGACAATAACAGGTACAGGTGGTTTCAAAAAGGTGTTCACCTGCTTCACAGGGGCTGAGCTTACAGGAAGATGATCGATTATAAAGTCTGTTATTTCAAACCTGCATCATAGAAGCTAAAAATGGATACATCCATTCTGACTAAGAATAGGAGTGAGGTATACAACTGAGATGGGTTGATTACAGCACTCTGACTGAAAAGACTAATTGTTGCTCACTATTTCAAACAAGGCAGACTTTCTGGTTATGAATAGACAACATGCTCTAATATCATTTTCTAAATTTTGAATATTGGTAATTATGAGTATCAGGGCTGCCGAGAGAGGGTGACATCCGAGACTTTTGTCACAGGCCCGACATCGAAAAGAGCCCGACCATTGAGCCAACATGTCACGTAATGTGTCCGATAGTTCGCAGGCTGCCACAAGGTCTACCACCCAAAATAGTTGTGTCAAAATAAACTTTTTTACATATAATAGTATTTTGATAGACGAAGGTTTTAAAATTTTTATTCATCCCTCATCTGCAGGCTGCCACAAGGTCTACCACCCAAAACAGTTGTGTCAAAATAAACTTTTTTACATATAATAGTATTTTGATAGACTGTTTTAAAATTTTTATTCATCCCTCATTGAAGGTTTTTAAAATTTTTGGCCTCATCTCAGATGAAACCAAAAAATTTTAAAAACCTTCTATGAAAAAATTTAAAAATTCCCTTTTTATTTAATGTTTGTATTTTGTATGATATAAATGATTTTATACACTGCTGCTCATAACTATAGGTCCACCAGGAAACAGCTGTTTGCAAAAACATATTTCAGAATATTTATACCTTTGTAATTCAGTAAATATGCTTCCGAAAACCTTTCTGTGGCAACATTTTGCTAAAAATAAGAGTAATTCTGCAACTTTGCATATATTATTCAAAAGAACCGAAAACTAGTGGTAATAACACAAATTTAAGGTGCCATCGTCAAAGCAAACATCCGCAATTTTCTGGAGTTGGAAAAGACTTGCCTTCTGCAAGTCTTTTCGAACTGACGAAGCATCGTCATCACAACCTTTCCCAGGAAAACAAAGAAAATTTCTGAGACGTTTAG
>AYEL01069708.1:0-73194 GCA_000484575.1 Olivierus martensii
GTGGTGATTCCCTCTACTCTGAATTCTCAGCAGTATATTGGAATGCTGGATACACAATTAGCGGCATATGGCTGGCCTCTTGGTGGTGACCAGTTCTTGTTTCAGCAGGACAATGCCTCATGCCATACCTCACATGCAACAAAACAATGGCTAAATGACCATGATATTAAGTGCTTGAGGTGGCCAGCAAGATCCCCTGACCTGAACATAATAGAAAATGTTTGGGACTATATGGTTTGACATGTCTATCATCACTGCAGACAGTTTTCATCCTTGCAGACCTTGAAGAAGCAGTGTATGCTGTGTGGAACGCACTCTCACCTGGCTTGCTGTCGAATTTGGTTGCAGGCATGCCGAAAAGAATGGCAGTGTCTGAAAAACAGAGGAGGACCTACATCTTACTAAGAAACACTCTAGAAGGCCAAGCTCTGCCATCATGTCTGTTTTTTCAGGGATCCCAGGGGTGGTCCAATATATATGGATAGTGTGAAAAATGACTTCTGCTGCATTTCCTGTATACTTTTTTGTTTATATTTGAATAAAACATGAAATCATTTGTCTCACCATAAACTTATTCTGATATCATTAGGGTTCTTTATGTTTTCACAAACAGTTGTTTCATGGTGGACCTATAGTTATGAGCAGCAGTGTATATAACATGGTGTGTAATGTATCAAATTTTGAATTTATTGTATACTTTTTTAATTAAATGCTTAATGTTTTATGTGACTTTTTTTATTAAACCAAAGTGATATACTTTTTTAAATGGGGCCCGGACCACAGACTTGTCACGGGCCTGAAAATTTCTCTCAGCAGCCCTGATTGAGTATGATATTTACAGATTTATTTTTATAAATTCTAATATGCTAATATAACTATACTGTATTTGTTTGCCTCCATATATTATATATAAACTATATATAGGGTCATTCCATATAAAATCAGCCAAATTTAAAGAAAGTTGTCGCTGCATGATTTTTGATTTTGATGAATTTTGGCATGTTGTTTATGTATATTTCCAAAGACTCAAAAGTATTATTATTTACTTTAAAAAAAAAATTAATTTCTGAGATATGAGAAAGAATATGTATGGAGGCAGACTAAAATTTGTATATTTTGTACTTTTTATAATCGCCTGTAGTTTTTTATGTGATTAGCACCGAGAGGTGGAATAGGTATCACTTAAAAGCATATAAAATGAGGTTTTCAACCTTGTATATTTTGTTTAAAAAATCCTAGGATTAACTAGTGTTTTGACACTCCAAACTCTGCAGAGGAAGATTGCATTTTTTCATAACTTAAGAGTTTTTAACACTAACACAAACAGAGATAACAAAGTTTTTTCTTAATCTCTCATTACCCAAGCATAAGTAGATTTACAATAAAAATTATGAACCTTATTCTTTTATTCCTTCATATTAAAAAAAATGGTCAAACCTGGAAAAAATTTAAAATTTACCAACTTTGAAGATAAAAATTTCTTTGTGGGAGTGTCGCAAAAAATCTGAAAATTTTGTGGTTTATACTACATTTAATATAGATTGAAATAATAACAAATTTGAGTTTGGCTTTTCTTCCATTTTTGTGGGAGACGTAATCAAACTCAGGGAAAATGCAATAAATATTCCGTATTAATATCATAAGAAATCCTAGTCCTAGTAAAACATATCTAGCAGATATTTTTAATTCACACCACTTTTGAAGATAGATAACTCTTTTTTATGATTAAATAAATTTTGAGCTATTTTTTAAATAATTTTTGCAATTTTCTGTTCAAAGTATCTGGCAACTTAGCAGAAGAGTACATTGTTGCTATATAAGGGGTTGCCAGATAGTTTGAACAGAAAATTGCAAAAATTAATAAAAAATAGCTAAAAATTTATTTAATCATAAAAAAGAGTTACCTAACTTCAAAAGTGGTGTGAATTAAAAATATCTGCTAGATATGTTTTACTAGGACCTAGGATTTAATACGGAATATTTATTGCATTTTCCCTGAGTTTAATTACGTCTCTCACAAAAATGGAAAAAAAAGCCAAACTCAAATTTGTTATTATTTTAATCTATATTAAATGTAGTATAAACCACAAAATTTTCAGATTTTTTGCTGCACGTAAATGAAATCATCCAAAGTCCTGTAAACTCGAATTTGTGCCTGAACTGATTAATCTTATTGGTTTTTAAATATTGTAAGGAAGCCGAACATCTTCCACCTAGGTGAACACTTTTTGGAACCGACTGTACATACTATAGGAACTTGCTACAAAAGTTATGGGACAGTAGCAAGGAAAAAACACATGGTTTGCTATCAAAAGGTATGTTGCTACTAGTTGACAATGCAACTGCACTCCAAACTATAGAAATAGACACTTTTCTATGCAAATATGGCTATGAAACCTTGCCCCATTTCCTATATTCTCCCAATTTGGCACCTTCACACTTCTTCCTATTTTGAAATATGAAAAAACATTTATGGTGAAGTTTCTTTATATGATAAGAAGGTCATTATTGCTGTGGAGAGAGCTGGTTTGCCTCCAAATTGGCCAACTTCTACAAACATAGGATTAAACAGTTGTTCCATAGGTATGAGAACTGTATAGCCCTAGGACAACCGTGTTCAACCTGTTGATCACAGAGCAATTTTTGGTTGATCTCTTGTTTATTCTGCCTTACAAATTTAATTAAAACTGAAAACATAATAATTTATCTATCATTATTTGTATTATTTTTTAGTTCTCTTTAAGTGTATTGCTATTATTTCTTTATTTTTCATGAAAATTGTCAAATTAATAATTTTCTTATCATTTGGAAGTATACATATGAAAAACTTCCAATATTAACTAATATTGCACAAAAAATTCTGTCATGTTTTGAATTGACATACTTATCAGAATCTGCTTTTTCAAATATGAGCAGCAAAAAAAATCAAGAAACCAAATTACAAATGATCATTTGGATGATTGTCTGCGATTAGCCACTTCTTCATATCAACCTGACTATGAAAATGTTGCAAGCTCCAAACAATGCCAAATTTCACATTAACTTTTTTTTTTTAATCAATCTGTTGTTTTTTCTAAATCTGGTTTTTCAAAGTAGAAAAATAACTATTTTATTCCAATATATTTGTTTTATTTGTTGTATTAAAATAATTAAAAGTGATAAATAAAATTTTAAATACATAAAATAAAATTTTTAGGACTGAGAAAGTGAGTGCATTAACTGCATAGTTGTACATAAATCAGATATCAGGTTAGGGAATGCAGGGGAACATGATCTATATAAGAGAGTAAATCATCAAATAACTTAGTATAGAAAAGTAGCTCGCTTAGTAAAAAACATTGAACACCACTGTCCTAGGAAATGGATATGAAGCGAAGGAAGAGATGAAGGACCAAATTTCAGATACCTAGCACTTCTGTATCATGACAGGGATAAGAACTTTTTTGCCTTTCTTAGTATGAACATACCATTCCTTTTTCAAATTTTAGAAAATTTTAATTATTATAATAATGAAATGATATTGCAACAGAAGTAATATTAAGCCAGATAGTTATGTAACATTTTACTATAATTTCAAGATAACAAAGCTTCTATCAAAAATCCTTACATTATAATCAGAAATTAATATTCAGATCTCTTGAAAAATAAGAAACTTCTAATTGATCCAATTAGTAACATAATATAATAGATACAATCTATTTAGTATCTATGAGTTCAATCCTAAGAATACATTTTGATTTATCCATAAAAGTTATGAATGATTTATATAGTAGATACAGTCTATTTAGTATCTGAGTTCAATCCTAAGAATACATTTTGATTTATCCATAAAAGTTATGAATGATTTATATTTGTAATTTGAGGATAAGCTATTCTTAATTATGAACTTTTAGTATGCTTTCAAACAAAATCATTTTCATATAACTTTTGAATCATCATAAGTTATTTTTCACAATTTTTATTTTATTTATTAGAACTTTATGAATATAAATAACCATATAAAAATGAAGTTATTGAAACTGTAATAATTTAATTTATACTAGCATTATGAATTCTAGTTTTTCTTTGAATAGAAAATAGATTTTTTTTAATTAATAAATAAAATCATATTTATTTATTTTCACATTGCTGATTAATAATTGTCTTATTATTATTATTATTATTATTATTATTATTATTCCATAAACATATTACAAAAATAAAATATGAAATTTGTTTCATATAAAATTAATATTAAAAATTTAATTTAAATAGTGAATTGTTTACAACTGTTTTGGATATGTTAGCAGTATTAATTCATACTACACAAGTTTCTGATTCTTCAAGTGGAGACAGAGGAGAAGAAACAAGAAAACAATATTTAAATTTAGTTAAAAAGTTAAAAGTAAGTTATATTGAACTTTGAATAAAATTAAGAATTAAGAATTTTATCATCATTTGGAGAGAGAAACATTATATTGTCATTTATTTATTGGTTATCATTAAAATATTTATTGCTTACGCAATTTATATGATTTCAGAAAGAGCTAGCAGATAAGAATAACGATGCTATTCGAATGGTTCGTCAATTATTGCCCTTACCAAGACAGCAGTGTGAAGTTATTACATGTGAACCTATGGGAAGTCTAATTGATACAAAAGGAAATAAAATTGCTGGATTTGACTCTATTGACAAGAAACAAGTAAGTAATAAAATCCAGAACAAGTAAGGCAATCAGAAAAGTTCTTATCTAATTTTTTTTTCTATGATTAAGAATATTTTGATTTAAAATAAGAGATAAATGTTGAATTCATTGTAAAATTTGAGTTATATCTAAGAATTATTATAGACCACATAAATAATCTAGTTTTTCTTATAATTTAATTCATATATAAAGACTCTCTCTGACTTATAATAAAAGTTTATTAATTGAAGCAGATAAAGCTATAATGCGGAAATACAAGAAAATTCATGAACATGTTATGCAACAACAAATTTTCATGCATTTTTTTGTAATTTCATCGTTTATTGTAAGTGCAAGTGTTTTATGTTTATTAAGTTAGTTTTACTTAAGCTGCCATATCACATATTAGATATATTGTATCTGGCAATCAGAAGTTGATCAACACTCATAATAGAGTCAACTAGACTGTTGAAAGTAGGATTCAATGAACTGAGACTGGACTCCTAAAAAAATTAGAGGTATGATACTTAGAATTGAAATGAATCTTCCAAGATAGTAAGTGATTGCTTACCATTTGGCCATTTGACTTATGAGCTTATTCTTTAATATAACTATTTTTATTGTTATGTCTTTGTGATACACTAACATTGTATAGAGAATGTTCCAATTGATGGGGTCACTAATATTGTATAGAATATGCTCCTATTGATGGGGTCATACACCCATTGTTTCACCTATGTGTTGTAAGAGGCAACTAAATGGGCCTAATCTTAATATATGAGCTTCCATGCTGAGAAAATGAATAGCAGAGAGTCAGAAATCACTAACAATGCCCGTCCAGAGATTGATCAACTCTTGACAGATGGGGAACCACTGGGACCTTGTGTGGGCAGAGGCAACCATGCCCACATTGACTGTTCTTACTTGCTAGTCCAGAAGCCTCTTATGACAATCAATAAAATATCAACAAATCAATAAAATAAAAATCCTTATCAGGCCTCTGTCTAAAAGGGCCTGCACCAAAGCAAATATTTCAAGTAAACTTGAAATATTTAGCCTTTTCGGGAACAAAATCTCCCACTAAGTTTGATTGCTCATTCTCAATTTGATACACCTCTGGAAAAACTTTCCCCATTTTTCATTGAAAAAGTCATCTGTGACATATCATCCAACAAAAAAAAATCAGAAAACTTCGTTCAGATAACTTATTGCCGGAAGTATCTAGAAGCAGAGCTGATGTCTTTTTAAACTGCACTACTATCACTGTCTTTCCCCATTTTTCATTGAAAAAGTCATCTGTGACGTATCATCCAACATAAAAAAAAATCAGAAAACTTCGTTCAGGTAACCTATTGCCGGAAGTATCTAGAAGCAGAGCTGATGTCTTTTTAAACTGCACTACTATCATTGAAATTCTTTGTCATTTTTTCTTCACAAAATCCTGAACACATCAAGAAAGGTTATTTTCAGAATTTTATTTTTGGAATTAAGTGAAGAGTTGTTGCATGCATCACTGCAGTATGTTATATTAAAATCTGATAGGACAATAAAACAAATCCCTTCCTAGAACATTATGTTTAACATTTGACACTCCTGAATTATCAGAAACAATTATAGCAGAGTATTTACATTGCAAGGTCTGTCCATATATTCCAAATCCTTTGAGGTACTTTAATCGTCAATGATATGGACATGGTGCAAAGACTTGGGAAGATCATTTGTCCAAAATGTGGCAAAGATAACCATGATGAAGAGAACTGCTCTTCATGACCAAATTGTATCAACTGTGATGGAGATCACAATTGATACAATTTGGTCCTGAACATCATGTTCCTGCATATCATTGAAAATTGAGGAGGAGATACAGTCTGTTTGTGTTAATCAAAGTATTTCATATGCTAAAGCACATAAACAAGTCACTCTTTTCCATCTGATAAAGCTGCTTGAAGACTGTGAAAATCAATACTATTGGGGTCCAGACAGAAATCTGTCTACTTGCAGAATCATTTTCAGAATGGATGAAGCAGATTCATTGTCTCTCCCAGTCTTCCAAACAATTAGTATCTGCAATTACCATGCTATCTGTCATCGCTGGTTCTTTAGCATTTATATTAGGGAACAAAGCAGGTAGAGTTTCCAATAAAAGCACCAATTCTACAAAAAAGACATCAGTCTTGAAAGGAAGGATAATTCTGGGGATGGTTCTGAGGATATGGAGGTGGTGAGAAAGTCACCTCCAAGAAGTAAAATAAATTCAAAGAATAAAGGGAAAGTACCTGTCCTCCCATCTACTTAATTATCCATTTATGACAAATACAGTGATTCAGTGGAACTACTGTGGTTAACATAATATTGCTGATGTAAAGTCTTTAATCTTTTCCAGCTCTCTTATCTTTCTTGCATAAGATAAATGTTTTAAGTGTGTTGCCTAGATAAGGGGAGACACTTAAAAACCTAGAAATACAGTTACACTAAGGGAATATAGTGTCCATCAGAAACACAGCACTGCACATGATTGAGCCAAAAATGGTGGGTTTGCTTTATTTGTATCCCATCACATACCATCTTTGGCTATCAGTCTAATCATTAATCTTCAGGCTATTGCTGTTTGTATTTTCATTGGGTCTTTATTTACTATTTGTTTGATATATTTCCTACTGGATGAAAGGATAGATGATACAGATCTTTCATATCTGATTGATCAATTGCCAATACCTTTCCTTCTCCTTCTTGGCAATTTCAACAGACACCACCATAATTGGGATGTGATGATGTAAATCAGTCATATTCAACCTTTTTTTCCCCAAGTCACATACATTTGTTTTCTACATCAAGCGGGCTGCAACATGCTATATCAGCAGTCTGCACTTTGTTGTTGTTGCAACAGTTTCTCGAAAAAAGCTAAGTTTTCATGTCTTATTAAAGACCTATGAACAAAAGTGTCATTAAATGATTTATGTTTCATAGTATAATGATGATCAATGTTATATTTTTTAAAATGAAACTTTCTTGACAAAATCAAACACATTGCCAGGGCCGCCAAGAGAAATTTTTGAGCCCGTGACAAGTCTGTGATCCAGGCCCCACTTAAAAAAGTGCAACACTTTGGTTTAATAAAAATCTTTCGCTGAGGTTCAGTAACGTAACTAACCTATATTTTTTTCTGTGTGGCATAGCACAGCTTTCCACCAAGTTGGTACTAAGCAATAGTACCAACTTGTGTTAGTTCCAGTTAGTTCCAGTGTCCAACCATGTTAGTTCCAGTGCCCATCATGGGCTACCTATACCTTTGGTGAGATTAGTCGACAGGTGAAGAATGTAGTTCAACAGGTAGATCCAGATCCGTTCTGTAAAACTTTTTAAATATAAGACCCGGGAACCTAAACCTGGATACACCAGGCACAGCACACTCCTACCACAGCCATCCATCCTAAAATTGATCTTTTGAACTGTTTGATAAGTAATTTTGTACTTATTAGGCTATTCCAGTGCCCATCATGGGCTACCTATACCTTTGGTGAGATTAGTCGACAGGTGAAGAATTTAGTTCAACAGGTAGATCCAGATCCGTTCTGTAAAACTTTTTAAATATAAGACCCGGGAACCTAAACCTGGATACACCAGGCACAGCACACTCCTACCACAGCCATCCATCCTAAAATTGATCTTTTGAACTGTTTGATAAGTAATTTTGTACTTATTAAACAGTGTTGTATATAAAATAGTTTATTTTGGCACAACTGCTTTGGGTGGTAAATAGTGCGCTCTGGCTACGGCCTGCGAACTATTGGATACGTTATGTGATACATCGAGGCCCGACGGTCGGGCCCTCTTTGATGCCAGGCCGGTGACAAAAGTCATGGATGTCACCCCCTCTCGGCAGCCCTGCACATTGCTCAACCTTTTTTATTCAACTCAATAAAATATTCCTTTTTCCAGTTATCTTGAAAACACTATTTTCATCAGATATTTTTTGTTTGCTATTTGAAGACATCATTATGGATGTTTTAAATTATAGTTTGATATAAAATAGTATGTTACAAAAAAATTACAAGTTTTTTAAATTACTTATGATAAACAAAACTCTAATGCTTATTTATAAATATTATAAATGCCGTATTATATCGAATTTAAGCTGCGGTAGGATTTTAAAATTGGAAAATTGGGAAAAAAAATTTGTTTACAATAGTTATTGAAAAATAAGAAACATTTTTATTTACTTAAATAGGTGCTAATATACATAATAAACTACCTAATTTATTGAGATTGATTAGAACATATTTGGTCTCTTCTCCCAAACATGTTCTAATCAAGCTATCATCAATTCTGTTGTCATCCATGCATTCTTTTGTGGTCGAACCTTAGGAAAATTTTCCTTGGGCTCAGTTTTTTTGTTTAAAATAATAAAAGGTGGCAATTTGTTTCCATCAGCAGTTATAAAGAGCATTATAGTAATTAGTGATTTTTCTTATAATTAAAATATGGCCAGATATGACGCAATTCTACAAGCTACTATCAAACAGCAACTGGATTAAATCAGAAAAATACGAATGGGGGACCACTGAATAAACTGTTATCAACAATCGTAATACTGTGCACATGCATAAAGCGTAAAGCAAAAACCTGATTATTGGGGAGTGGGAGATGGGAGAAATAAGATGCTAAAATATTCGCTTTGAATTTAATTTTATGTCTTAAAAATTTGAATAAAAAGTTCAGCTTACATTCGAAGTAATATGGTAAGCATTAATAAGGGATTTAAAGTAATTTATAAATCACTATAAATCCCTTATAATTTAATTGACAATTAGTTGTTGTGGTTAATTTCAAGATTTTAAAAATTTAAATTCATGACTGTGCACTTTGTGCCGCACGTAAAAGCTTGGTAGGCCAAATGGGACCTGCAGGCCGCAGGCTGAATATGGCAGATGTAAATCATTAGGGTTTTTACAAAACCCAATTTTTGTAAACACTGCTTTTTGAATTCCAGTATTTCCAAAAACCAGTTTTTGAATTTTTACAAAAAAAATAACACTATATATAATTAAACTTTAGGCAATAAAATTGCAGAAAATAAGGTTACGGTGCAAAGTCGACCTCCTCACAACGAGAGAACTATAATGTTTAGAGAGGGAGGACAGTTGAAGAGTCGACTTGTTGGCATTGGACGAATAATAAGTGCTAGAGAGAGAAATAATTGGTCTTTTGAAAATGTAGGAGAAAAAGGGAAGCCGTGTTCCTTCCCATCAGTAGTGTCTGACGACTGATTATTGGGGAGTGGGAGATGGGAGAAATAAGATGCTAAAATATTCGCTTTGAATTTAATTTTACGTCTTAAAAATTTGAATAAAAAGTTCAGCTTACATTCGAAGTAATATGGTAAGCATTAATAAGGGATTTAAAGTAATTTATAAATCACTATAAATCCCTTATAATTTAATTGACAATTAGTTGTTGTGGTTAATTTCAAGATTTTAAAAATTTAAATTCATGACTGTGCACTTTGTGCCGCACGTAAAAGCTTGGTAGGCCAAATGGGACCTGCAGGCCGCAGGCTGAATATGGCAGATGTAAATCATTAGGGTTTTTACAAAACCCAATTTTTGTAAACACTGCTTTTTGAATTCCAGTATTTCCAAAAACCAGTTTTTGAATTTTTACAAAAAAAATAACACTATATATAATTAAACTTTAGGCAATAAAATTGCAGAAAATAAGGTTACGGTGCAAAGTCGACCTCCTCACAACGAGAGAACTATAATGTTTAGAGAGGGAGGACAGTCAAAGAGTCGACTTGTTGGCATTGGACGAATAATAAGTACTAGAGAGAGAAATAATTGGTCTTTTTGAAAATGTAGGAGAAAAAGGGAAGCCGTGTTCCTTCCCATCAGTAGTGTCTGACGAAGACAAAGAAGTGAAGATAGCTGAATAAATACCTTTCTCTTCCAGATATGTTTACACAACTGAGAATCAAACAGCTCTCCTGTTCAAGAATTGAAATTGTAACTCTCTTCTTATTTTGTATATAGCTTATTTACTTCTAGAGCTAATAATGTTAGTTTTATTCATCCTTTTGTTGCATCGTATTTTTATTTTCTTGCTATTTTAATAAATATGTTAATTTTGTTTATAATTTTGGTGTCCAAGTCAGTTCTCCTATCTTGGATCCCTGCATCATTTACTTAAAACCTTTATTTGAAAATATTGTATTATTTCAAATCACATTTTTTCTTCCATATGCTGCAGGATCCTCACACAATATGACTGAGGCAATTTCAAGTCAAAATGTTAATTTTTTAATTAAATAATTAATTAATTTTGCATATTAAATCTAGTATCTAAAACTGGATTTTTAAATTTAAAAACTGGTTTTCGAATTTAATAAATTTATCCAATAAAAAACTAATTTTTAAATCTAGTTTTTAAAAACCAACAAATACTATAAATCATCATAGTCAGACTGAAAAGCTGCTATCTAATTTTCACTTTGCCATTTACAACACAGAAGTGAAGACATTTTCTTACACTCACTTGGATATTCTGTTATTGATCTATGGATCTGTTCATCTGATCTCCTGCCAAGGTGGAGTTGGCATGTATGAGATATGACTTCCTGGGAATTGTCATCTCTTCTGCTCACTCATACAGAGGATTGAATTCATAAATAGGAGGCTGTTCACCAATCTTTCTTCCATATCTTCAGCAATGGTAACAATTACATATCAATGATATCAATGTTGCAGTAGAAACTGTTTAAATCCATTTTTCAGGAAACCAATTTTTCCATCAAAAAATTGTCAGCAAATTTACATAAACATTCAAAATCTTTCTGGAACTATGATTGCAAGGCAACTCTCATAAAAGAGAGAAAGATTTTGGATATATTTCAAAGATATCCCACTCAATATAATCTCCTTTCATTAAAACAGCCAAAAAAACAAGCAAAGCCAGATTTTGGAAAAATGGGCATCAGTGCCAAAAGGGATTCATAGAGGAGGTACATTTCAAGTATAATGTCCTCTACATATTCCAGGATAATGTGGGACAAGATTCATAAAATCAATGGAAATTTTACTTTCAAACTGATCTCCTTGTTTGAATATAATGGTACAATTGTAAGTGACTATAAGAGTATTGCTGATCTTTTTAGATCAATCAACATTCTCCTTGGTTGCAAGTAGTAGTAGTTACTCTGATTGTTCTCAGACTATAAAATGAAGAAAGTATTCAGATCAAGCCATCTACACCTGAAAATTACAATACTTCTTTTACAATGGTTGAACTCCCCAGAGCATTGCACTGTTCAAGCAATACTGTAGATCCAGATTACATCCACTACAATATGTTGAGATTATTTTGCCTGATTCTCTCTCTACTCTCTTCTTTTTATTTAATTCAATCTAGACAAAGAATGTCTTCCTATCCTCTTGACTACAGTTATCATCATCCCTTTCCCGGGGTCTGGAAAATTCGCCCCCTGCATTTTGCCTCCGACAATTCACCCCCTACGTTTCGCCCCCAGAATTATTATTACAAATCAGTTATTGAATTAAATTCTTTATTTTTCCCTCTTATTACAGACACTGAATGAAAACTGATTTACAAAAGAAAATTTGGATAAGGCATATAATATCTATGTAATTTTGGAAGAAATCATTAATGTAATAATTATAAAATTTTTGACATTTCTGAAGCCCTATTACTCATTAAGATTTATATATATGCTACCGGCAAAGTAGAAAACTAAGGCATTGTATATAATGCTAGGAATTTTACAATATGCCTTTAAACTTCAACACAACATAGAACGCTAAAATGGTGCAATGTTCATCAAATTATTTTTATTTAGTTTAGGTTTCAGATACCAGCTTTTAATAAAATTTTTCATCTCTTTTTTTTCTATTGTATTTTTAACTAGTTTGGATTTCACAAGTATCAATTGGTTAATAATATTGTTTTTATCGGTTAATGGACTTGTTGGCTATTATATTTTGCCAAAAATTCTATAGAATACTTAGGTATTCTATACAATAGCTTAGTTTCATTCTATGCTGGTAACGTATAGCTATAACTTTATCAATTATAAAAATGTATTACTATATTAGAAAATAAAAATCTCTCTCTTTCTGAGCAAATTCTGTCTTTTCCCTGATGATCTGCAATTTTTTTTTCTTTTATAAGATTATATTTATACTCATTTTACATTATTGATTTTCGATTATAAGATTTAAATTGAGCAATAATACAGTAAGACCGCGCTTAACGCTGTTTCAATATAACGCGGTTTGTTTCAAATTACAGTAAATATTTTTTATTGATTCACTTTGTTGCGGATTTTCAAACCGTGATACTCCTATAAATCGGAAATTTCACGAATATGTTGCTTTGATACTCCTATGGCCGCCTCCCGCAGAGCGTTATATTTCAATGCAATGCAGTATATATGAAAGTTTGCTGCAGTCACAAATCATATTTATGATCGGTCATCAACGTTATTTTACAGTAATAAAAACAACAATTATCCCAATTTATTTTAAACCTGAATGCTGCCACTTCGAACTATAGTTTCTTGAAGTTAGAGCGTTTTTTTTCATCGGTGTTTTTGTCAAAACAAGTTTAACCACTATTATGGAAGGTATGGAACAGTTTATGCAAAATGATAGAAATTTTGAATTTCAAAAGTAACACGAAGTGTCATGAATGCGATGTCTTACTATCGACAGTTGCTTGCCGAACGAAAGAGAAAAGGCGACGTTAAATGATACAGTAAAAAACAAAAAGTGTTAAATGAGGAATAACCTTCCTCATCCAAACATAAATTATTTACTCAAATATTTTTGATTTTCATGAAAGATTTATGAATACAAATCGATATTAGCGATATTAAAATCTCTATAATTAATGTAATACAATAGTAATAATAATGTTACAAAATAATAAAAAATGGTACGTATATTTTTATTCACTGTCCTGTTTCACCTATACCATTATTTACGTGTTAAGATGACCTCGTTTAACGCTGTTTCATTGGCGCTTCTTTTCTTTGGAACGTATCCCCAGCGTTAAACGGAGTCTTACTGTATATGCAATAAACCAACTACATTTGACACGTCAATGCTATCTTGAGAAAGTCGGCCGGATGGCCGCGTGGTAAAGCTGTGGCTTAACATCCTGGAGGATCCGGGTCCACACCTCGTTTTTCAGGAGGGATTTGGGCCCGGCAGTTGAACTCCACCTTTAACCATCCGCTTGACCCCCATCATGGATATTGGGCCAGTCTAAAATGGGCTCTTTAAGTGGCCACCACCTGATACAGCATATCCCTTGTGTAATATGGCGGGTTAACCTATCTAACCTAACAACGATCAGATTACCACGTACATTCTTTTATACTTAGCGTCTTCATTGTAATGGCGGCGAGGTGACGTCATAACCAATATGGTGGCACCCTTGTGTAGATCCCATCGATGTATATACGGATGGTAGATCCGTAAAATTGTCGATATGCAAGTGTTTTCATTCAGGAGCTGTCAACCTTCATCTAAATCGAATGCAAGTACTGCACTAATGATGTAAATAATTTATTCGACAAATATGGCGTCTATAAACATAAAACATGCGTAATAAATTATTCTTTATTACATTTGATAAAATAATGTAAATTAAATTTGGTAAACCCTTACCTGTGATCGAGAGGGAGACTCGCAAAGCGAAAAGCGATGCGTCGCGTGGCGCCATCTGTCGGGAAGCAAAATTTTTACTCTTCTGATTTTTCTTCCTTTTTATTAGTGCTTTCTTGCTTTCGTGTACTGCCTTCTTTTTTCCCCGCCGTACTAAGCCATTTTCGTCGTCTGATGGCTACATCTTCCACGGGACTCGATGCCGGGTCCTCTCACTCCGTAGTCCACTTCCATACGGACTACGCCATGCGTTCGTTCTACCAGGAAGTGTTCGGAAGTCATATTTGGCTCGTCGGCGCGCCTGATTCCTCGGCGCATGTGCATCTCTCGGCTAAGTTAGTAAATCCCTACTGCGCATGACGAGCCAGTTATCTCGTTTTCTCGCGACGCCAGTCACGTTTCTGTCTGCCGCACGTTCCCGAAATCTCGAGCAATTTGATAAAGACAATTAAACGGCGTATGCGTTTAGCGCACAGCAGCGCGGCGCTAAGCGAAAAAGTTTGCGTAGGCGACGATTTTTTCCCTGGCATTGGAGGGCCCGAAATGTGATCGAATCGCCAATTCGGGAAGTCCGAAAGAACAGTCGAGAACCGCTCGCGATATTCCTGCGATCCCGAAAAAAATCCCAGCAGCAAAACCCATTTGCATGGGGAAGGAACTTCCTGCCTTTCGGTTCTCGTGCTAGATATTGGTGGTTTCCGTCCACAAACAATCCGGGAGTTCCGATGCGACATTGCTCTGGCGGCGCTGAATGCGGTTAAAGCACATATGGGCAATCCCCGTCCCGCGGGCAGGATCCGGTCCTGATCCATTTCAGCGAAGTTAGTCGGATTCATGGTGGGAAAAACATAGTGTGTTCTACTCATGTTTCTACTATAGTCTTTTCAACTAAAGAAGAACTTTCAAGGCCGAATTCGATGATCGACGAATCTTTTCATTTAGAGTTAACAATGGGGGTATAATCCATAAGATGTAAACCGGATCGCAATAGAGAATTTATCACTATTTTAGATTTGATGTTTGTAACAGCCGAGTGACTCGCATGAGTCATCCTGAGGCGTAGGAGACAATTGATTTTAAGTTATGATAGGCAGAGAAGATCGGGAGATTAGATATTCTCTCTTAAATGGAGTAGTAAGAAACAAATTACTTTCATCCAAATAGGGCCTCACGCTTATGGCATCAGAGACGGGGACCTTAATCTTATAGGTTGAGGAAAGAACATCTCTGACATTAGAAATGGGGAAACCTCTTACATTGGGCTAAGAAGGATCCAATAGCACCTTATGCGGCGTGGACCAGTAGGATATTAAAAATAGAGTCACATATAGTGGATTCGTGGATCGTTAGAGTCCGACCACCTCTGCCCGTCTTCTATTGAGTGTCTCTACCCTCTCTCTGCCTGATACTTCAATCAGTCTTCCTTGCGAAGCTTATCTGTCTGGCCGAGTTGCCCTTGACTGAGATAAGTACAGTATATATCTACCTTTAAGCATAACTCTTGAATAAATGGAAACTGACTGAGTGTAGATTGATATTGTCTGTGACTATTTGGAGTAGATAAATTATTTATAATTTTTTATATTATCTGTGATTGGTCCTCACCAGAGTGACCTAGTGTACTACATACACGTTCTTTTGCACATTGTCTTGACCTCATTTACTTATTGTATAATTGTTGTTGTTAGTTAATAAATAGTTGTGTTGAAGTTCAAATATTGACTATTTCCTTTATCACAGAATTCCACTAGACGATCGCTTGCCAAACGGGCTGAATTAACTGTCAAAGGAACACCCGTTGCTTGTGAAACGGCCCGTAATATTTGATTTAAAAACATAATAATCAGATTAAAATATTTTTATCTTTATAATTATTTTACGCAACTTGTTTTAATTCATTTAATAATTTTGTCCCGCCTTTGACTCGGAGACAATGATAATTTGGTCCTCAAACTAGGAAAGGTTGCCCATGCCTGGGTTAAAGTATCGCCGAGGCATGTTCCGCGCTTCGCGTAGTCGCTCACAGGTAAGCTAAATGTTTACCCTATTCTCCATCCCACTTCGAGTTGATAGTGACATCACGAGTAAAGCGGTTATAGTTCTTTCGCATGAAGAAATAATCAGAATAATTTTCTATATAAAGCTTTTAAAAGTCTTTCTGCAATCATATGTCGTAATTTTATCCTCGATATAATAGAAAATCGGTGGGTAGAAAAATCACTTGACTAAATTAAAAAACAAATATCGATCTGCAATCAAGATTATTCCAATAGCAAGATGGCGGCGTCATTTTCGTATAAGAAGATGAACGTGAATGGGCCATACCTTTTGATTAGTTAGCCAAAACATGTTAAATGATAAACTGTTAATTATTCTTCCAAGCGCTGTGAGAATTAAAACAACTCCTATGTATTAATGAAAATAATAAATGACGATATAATCTGCACGTTTCCTGAATTTATTTTTAAATGTTGAAACTTCTTAGTAGTAATTATAACTTTTAAATTTTATTTATAATAATTAATAATTTTCGACATTAAAAAATGATAAAGCACTTTAAAAGATACATAAATGTATTTTTCTTATAAATTATTAAGATTTGTGAATAAAAGTTACTATTATACTTTTCCAAAACCACACCAAACAGTACACAAGATCATATCCTTCCGCTCTAAGAGCGAAAGTATATGATATTGTATACTATGTCCCTTATAAGGTTCTAGATAGGGGTATACTCATCGGTCGCATTTATTCAGCTCCGAATTGTAACAAACAGTTCTTCAGAAGGGCTCCGGCTCTTTGTATTTCCAAGAAATACGAATAGAAGTACAATATGGATACAGAATTATTGTCGTGACAAATGGAAACCAATAGAAAATTCGAACTTTATGAAATACGTATTGCCCAAAACCACACCAAACAGTACACAATATCATATCCTTCAGCTCTTAGAGCTGAAGGATATGATATTGTATACTATGTCCCTTATAAGGTTCTAGATAGGGGTATACTCATCGGTCGCCATTTTTGGTCAATAGTTGTACGTTCGTATCGTGATTTGTGCACTTTTCTGCTGATGTGGGAGGTTATTCAGCTCCGAACTGTAACAAACAGCTTTTCAGAAGGATTCCAGCTCTTTGTATTTCCAAGAAATACGGATAGAAGTACAATATGATACAGAATTATTGTCGTGACAGATGGAAACCAATAGAAAATTCGAACTTTATGAAATACGTATTGAAGTTAATATATTATGAGAATTAAAAATCTATTCTAAAATCATGAAAAGGCCAAAGTTAAACAAAAATGTATTATGAATCAGGCTCAATTGCAAAAAAACTGAAAGTTATATAATATGTTGAAATAATTTTTATCAAGTTAATTTTATTTTCTTCACCTACGGCAGTTTTTTGCTTTTCTTCACTTTAAATAAGTTTTTTTATCAAGTTAATTTTATTTTCTCCACCTATGGTAGTTTTCTGCTTTTCTTCATTTTAATGTACAAATATTTATTATTATAGTAGCAATCATTTATAAAAAATGTTCCGTGATTTTAAATGGAGGTAATTAAAGAAAACAAAACTCTTTTCTTTTTAAAATTAGTTATATTATTATATTCTATAACAAAATGCGTTCAAATATCTAAACTTTTTTACATATAGAATTAAACCATCAGCAAATTACTAAATATTTGTTTTAAAGCATTTTTACAGAGGGGTGTCTATAACTGATTTTGTCAAATATAGAACTTGCTAAGAATTTAAACAAGTCTGAGATGATGATAATTAGCCCACCAGAGGGTATTAATAATAACTATTAAATAAAAAATGCTTCAATTTTACCCAAAAATCTTTGCATAAAGTATTTTAATCAATTAAAAAAGTCTCATATAATTTATTCCTACTTGTCATATACATTTGATCTATAGTCTCTATAGTACTTTGCGGGTTGCACTCTTACAGGAGATTTTGGTTTCTATAAATATGTCATTTTAAAGGGGAAAATATATAACTCAGCGTATAAATAGTTTTAAAATGTAAATGCACCCATCATATAAAATCAATTCGGTTTCTTAAAATGCGGAATTAAATAAAACACTATTGATAACAGTATTTTATCGAAATTACTATTATTTATTTATTATATCGATAAATATACATATAAACCAGGATAACCAATAACAGAATACATGGTAAGTATTTTCTTTGCCAATTGCGCCAGAAATGAATGATTATAAAGTTAAATAGCTGTTTTTATTAGAAGCGATGAATGTGCAAAGACCAAAAATGGCAGATGAGCATACCTCTTATTTAGAGCCCTAGTCACGTAGGCGACGTCATTCCATGATGTCACTAACTACAAGTGGGACAGGGGTACATTGGGCCCATCATTAAGCCTAACACCCTTAGGATAACATGACAAAACGTTCCAGACAGAGGTGCCCCTTTCAATTTATCAGGTGATCGAAACCAGATAGGGCATCCGTTTAAATTTTAGCATATATTTAAAGGGACCAATAATTCAAATTTAACATATTTTCACATCATACGATCGAAATGTGAGGGTCCCTTCATCTTTTATCACCTATCTAAATATCGGTAGTTTTTAAAAATTTATTTTCAAATTTTCTTTCTTCATATGTGTGGGGTCGGGGTCTATTAAAATTATCAATTAAATTATGATTTGTCCTAACATCAGGTGTGACGATTGATCGCGCTCACACCAACGTGAGTTTTTTAGGGATATTTTTGGCCGAAAAAAACTTAAATTTAGGCCCGTGGATAAGTGACGCTCAAGAATCCGAATGATTAGAAGTTCATTGGAATAAAATCACACCTTTTATCATAAAAATTAACAATAATAAAACTTTATTAAACTATAAGAATAATAATAATACATTAATTAAAACGAACAAAGTACAAAAAAAAGGAAGCGAAACTGTCTCAACAAACTAACGAATTCCTAACTGTTATACAAAGAAAATTCTATATAAACAGGAAGGGATCGTACGATTGACCCACAAACATACCTTGAAAGAGACTTTTGTTTTTTTTCTTTTGTTCTTCTTTTAAATTCTTTTTTCTTTATATTTCAAATATTGTTTAAAAATCCAGTTTTATGCAGAAGTTGAAGCGATAGTTATGCACAAGTGGAGACAACTAAGGCGAGAAAGAAAGTATGTGTAGAACTCGAAATTCGGTCGTTTCTCCCTCGAGACTCTTCTTGGTCAACCCAATCACATCAGTGGAGAGAGAGGTTCGAATTCGCCTGTGACCTTATTTGGTCAGGCGATACCTTCCCTCTTCCACAGGGATTGGCTGGTGGACCCTTCTGACATGAAAGTTTATTATACTATTTTTCTCAGGCCATTTGACCTAAGACTTTGAAGTTGTCTGCAATAAAATATTTATATTTTCTTTCCAGGCATGTTTATGGGTGTGTTTGTTATCTGGTAATTGGATCTTCAGTTTAGCTCTCCCGCAAATGTCAAAGTTTCGTGTACATCTATTGTTGTAAATGGCTGTTTAGAGATTGATTTTCAAAGTTTAAAAAAAATTAAACTGCAGGAAAATTTATTTGGTCCGAGCTTCACATATGTATCTAAACTGATCTGTTCAAAATTTTTAATATAATAATAATTTTAAAATACAATAATAATTTCATAATTTTTCCTATTTTCGCCTATTCGGATCACACCTCGTCCTATCAAATAATTTATAATAGATATTCTTTATTTCTTTAATTATATCAAACTTTAATTGTAGTTTTTTAATTATGATTGCAAAAGTGCTAATCATCCTAAGGAATTCCAAGAGTTGTCTATATCCAGTTTTTTTTAGTCCGAAAATGTGGTCTTTATATGGTATTCGGATTTGATCCTGGTTCCTCCATTTGATTGCTATAACACGCGGATATATGTAAATTTTTTATAACTTCATAAGAATTATTAAACATAGAATTGTAATCTAAAAGTGAAATCATTGAAAATTATTATTACATTCTTCGAAATACAGTATAAAGAAATAAAAATAAATATACAATATTAGAATTCTAAAAAATAAAGATAGAAACCGTTATTTTGCATTTTATTTAAATGGGCCGAATGGCCGCGTGGTAATGCGTTTGCTTATCACTTTCCCCGGGTTCAAATCCGGATCCTACACCTCTAGTGTTACAAGAGGAGTCCGGCTTCTTGTACTGCATCCTTCCAGTTGTCCTCACCATTGGTGTTGGCCAGTCTATGGTAGCCTTAAAAGTGGTATAGCATATGTAAAGTATGATATGGCGGCTTAATTAACATAACCATAATCATTTTATTTTTTGTCGGCCGGATTAGACATGTGGAAATGTTTCGGCTTTCTACTCTGAGGGACCCAGGTTTGAGTCACGTATCGTATCCCACTCCTTAAATGCGTATCATAGGATTAGGGCCCACAATTCCCGCCTCCACAATCTTACTGATTCCTCTGCAAGAGTGAGCAGTCTATGGAAGGGCTTATTTCGTTCCGTCACTTAGTATTCCTGCAGAATGGAAAATGGCGTCATCTGTTAACAAAATAAAACATTTTATTTAATTGTACATCAATTTAAATGTTCCAATATGGCGTGTTAATATGTGTTATCTGCAATCATGAACCTATATTCCAGATGCATTTAAGAATTATTAAACAGAATTGTAATCTAAAAGTGAAATCATTGAAAATTATTATTAAATTCTTCGAAATACAGTATAAAGAAATAAAAATAAATATATAATATTAGAATTGTAAAAAATAAAGATAGAAACCGTTATTTTGCATTTTATTTAAATGGGCCGAATGGCCGCGTGGCAATGCGTTTGCTTATCACTTTTCCCGGGTTCAAATCCGGATCCTACACCTGTAGTGTTACAAGAGGAGTCCGGCTTCTTGTACTGCATTCTTCCAGTTGTCCTCACCATTGGTGTTGGCCAGTCTATGGTAGCCCTAAAAGTGGTATAGCATATGTAAAGTATGATATGGCGGCTTAATTAAAATAACCATAATCATTTTATTTTTTGTCAGCCGGATTAGACATGTGGAAATGTTTCGGCTTTCTACTCTGAGGGATCCAGGTTTGAGTCACGTATCCCACTCCTTAAATGCGTATCATAGGATTAGGGCACTCAATCCCCGCCTCCACAATCTTACTGATTCCTCTGCAGGAGTGGGCAGTCTATGGAAGGGCTTATTTCGTTCCATCACTTAGTATTCCTGCAGAATGGAAAATGGTGTCATCTGTTAACAAAATAAAACATTTTATTTAATTATACATTAATTTAAATGTTTCCAATATGGCGTGTTAATATGTGTTATCTGCAATCATGAACCTATATTCCAGATGCATATTTTAATATAGTAATGAATAAATAAATTCGAATATTTCGATATAATTTTAATAGCAACAAAACTAAAATTACAATATTAAAAGAATTATAAATAAATAAATATTCATTCAGTGTCATTCATCTGAATCCAAGTGTAAACGTTACAATAATGACGATGTTTATCTATTCAATATAAAATTATTTTCTTATTTTAGATAATTATTATAGTATAATTATTAATTAAAATTAAATAAGAAATAACACTGAAATTTTTTCAGGTATTTTACAGAATAATTTTTAATATTTCCCAACATAATGCAAAAGTCGATTCTAATTGGTTAAACCCAAGAAGATTAAAAAACAAGACACCATTTATGGGACTTTTATTTATTTATTCATTCCAAATTTTCTTAATAATTTTCCTACATAATTTATTTATGTAGAACTGCTAATTTTAGATTCAGTAAATAAATCATTTTGTGTCAGCAAATTGTAAGCATATAACAAATGTGCTCCAGTTAGTGACAGATGTTTGATAAATATTCATTAAAATAACTTTCCACATATTAAAAATTAGGATAAATTGGTATAAAAATTAAACCCTAAATGAATAAAAAAATTTTGTTAGTGGGGTTCTTTTTGCATATTTTACGCACCCTTTCCAATCAGGGAGATTACTAAGGAGGCGGGTCCAGTTCCAACCACCAGCTGCTCCCACACCCGCGGAGGGGGGCCGGATGGTGAAGGACGGGGATCACCGGGCCGGGCCTGGATGTTAGATTAGATTAGGTTAGATATGTTAAGCCGTCATATCTCATGAGGGATATACTTTATCTGGCGGTGGCCACTTATAGAGCCCATCACAGGCTGGCCAACACCGATGATGGGGCAACCGAATGGTTGAAGAATGGGGTTCAATAGATTGAGCCCGGACTCTTCCTGAAAAACTGGAGGTGTAGGACCCTGATTTGAATCCGGATCCTCCAGGGTGGCAAGCCACAACAGCTTTACCACGCTGCCATCCTGCCGATTTTCCTTAATGGTATAAATAATGTTTGATATTTTTATCTATTGCTCAGCTTCTTGATTACATTCCTAACGAGTGAGGTTTATGAAATCATCATTATGCACATTTATCTCCACTGATGACTTTTCACTAATTAATTCATTTTCACAATTTAAATTAAAGTTATTCGACGATAGCTTTAATGTGGCATCATTTAGCTCGCTTGCTTTAATCATTTAAAAATGGCGGAAAGTTCAAATTTCTGAGTTACTCCGCTAATTATTTTGAACTTTTCCTAGATTTTTACGAAATTTATCTGATAGTCAAGTGATCGACGTTCGTATGGAGATGAACTAGCTAATCCTTTAACTTCAACAGTTTGTATTTATATGGCAGACGTTCAAATTTTGAATTATTCGATTGAAGTTTATAAAATTTAGCAGGGTGATCAGAATATTAGAGAGAAATTTCAAGTAAGATCCGTTTAAAAATGGCAGAATTTCAAAGGTTTCTTATTGAATGGAGAAAATAAGAACTCAAATCTAATCTGCCATTCTTCAAGTTGATAAAACATTTTTAATGGCGCATTTTTAATCATTCTAAAATACATAAAAATCTTTCACGATCTCTTTCTTCTTTCAATACAGTTCTAGAAATTAGTACACTCTTTATTTTCTGTTTTTAAAGTATTATATCTGATTATAACTAATATAATAATTTAAATGTTTACACTCCATTAAAAATTTGCATCCAAAATCATACATCTGAATTCAACAGCAGATGTTAAATTAATGACCTAGTATTATTTATTTCATATAAAATTCTTCATTTTATATAAATAATAAGCAATAACAGTTAATGAAATGCTAATGAAATTTAATCAAAACTTTTGCTAGATAATTTATAATTTTTCCTTCCCCAACGTAAAGTTAGATGAAACTACTCATTAATAGCGTCACTAGTAGCCACTACTAAGCACGGAAATACTTATTTATAAATTACTATATAATTATTCATAATATTAAATTGTTTATCTAGAATCTGCAAATTTTAGAGTAAATAATTAAATTTATTGTATGGAAATAGGTAGCAGATGTGTTTAAATGAAAATAGGTAGCAGATGTGTTTGAATGAAGTTAGTTATTGACGTTTGTTGCATACTTCAATTTTTAGAGTAAATAATTAAATTTATTGTATCTCAGATGGAAATAGGTAGCAGATGTGTTTGAATGAAGTTAGTTATTGACGTTTGTTGCATACTTCAATTAGTATTGTTGTTCGTTTTAAAATATTCATAAATAATTTTCCTCGGATAAAAATTAAAATAAACATAATTTTGATAAATATATATATTTTATAAATAACATTTTCATTCAAGTGGAAA
Source organism: Olivierus martensii (assembly GCA_000484575.1). Taxonomy (NCBI): domain Eukaryota; kingdom Metazoa; phylum Arthropoda; class Arachnida; order Scorpiones; family Buthidae; genus Olivierus; species Olivierus martensii. The sequence goes on from AYEL01069708.1 coordinate 24,080, forward strand.
AGAGATAAGCAGCGTGGTAATCTTAAAAAGATGACTGTAATAAATTTCAGCAACTTTTTAACTACTAAATATCAAATAACAATAAAAAACAACAAACAAGCATTGAACAAAACTAAAAAATAACAACAAATCAACAACTTTTGAACTACTAAATATATTTTTACTAAATTTATACTAGCATTCTTCCATCAAATTTAGAGGCAGAATTATTTAACTTTGTAGATTCAATCATTTAAAAAATATCCCAGGTTCAAATATCTGACATATTCTCCAATTATATTTTGTAGATTTTTTAATGAAATATTTCGGGATGGTGAAACGGTTGAAGGTAATCTTGATGAACGTTAACTAATTCTATACATATGGAACCGTTAAAAATGGCAGATGTTCCTAGTAATTTTTGACCTACTTATTTAAAATTTTTATAAAATTTAACGTATTGATCAGTCTGATTATTTGAAATAATATAAAGTTTATGATGCAGATTTATCAATTGAAAATGGGGTTCTGTTCGATTTTGTGATATTTCCCTGTAATAACTATTAAATTATTAATAGTTTTTTATGTCAATCCTCGTGTATATTATATATCATTGACGATAATTTGATGGGATATGAGTTTTATTTAATATCTTTAATCATTTGAAAATAAAAGGCACATTAGGAAATTAGGCGAACAGTTCTTTCCAAGAACTGCTAGCCATTTTTCAGCAGTTAGAGATTTTTTTGATAACTTTTTAGTAAACTATTATTGTTTCTAAAGAATATACTTATTATCCTTACTGCCAAGAACTGCTAGCCATTTTTCAGCAGTTAGAGATTTCTTTGATAACTTTTTAGTAAACTATTATTGTTTCTAAAGAATATACTTATTATCCTTACTGTTTTTTTGATAAATAATTTATTTCTGTTTAGAATTCACTTTTGAAGCATTAAACATTACAATGAAATTCGGTTTCAATAATCGCATAATTAAAATCTGTTTAAGTAATAATATCTTATTTAATTAGACCCTAATTAAAGTTTAAATTTAAAATTTACCTTATATGGTAAAATAAAATAATCAACGAATTAATTTTTCCAAATAAGGTAAATATTCTGAACGGTTACTGTTTGCTGTCATCACCGCAACAACTGTTCAGTCGAAGAATTCGGTTATTGGTTGATTTTCGCTTACGTGACGGATTATGGTAAATAGAAATCACCATGTAAATTGCGCCTAAATTTCGGAATTATCCAGAACCTCCATATTTTAGAAATATAAGAAGAGTATTCCTCATTGCCGGCTGACGGACATCATGAAAACAGTAGCTGTTTTCATACTCTTTAATTTTTGTTTCTCTCTGCCAAATTGCGGATTTATGAGTGAGCTTCAATTTTGTAGTTTTGGAATACATTTTACTCAGCTATCATTAAAAATATGTTTATTTTTGTCTTTTCTTTAAAGTACCAATATCTGACGAAGATTATAGTAAGTGATTTTTTATAATTTTATACTGTAATATTTTTTAAATTAATAATTTTTCAAATTAAAATTTTTACGAATTTTTAAATCCTCTTTTTAAATATCACAGATTATATAAAGTATAAGGTAAGATATATATATATTATATTATGTAAATTTATTAATAATATTAATAATAATGTAAATGCCACGAAACAGTCAGACTTCCAATTTTTCAGAAAATCTAAGCCCGGCCCGTTGATCTCAATCCTTCAATCTTCTTTCTATCCCCATTATTAGTGTTTGCCAGCCTGTAATGGGGTATAAAATGGTCTGTACAGTATACAATACGTGTGTTATGGTGGCCATGAAACAATACAATTTTGAAAATTTTAAATATAGAGAATTTAAAATATTTTATAGCATAATGTGATGCGATGTTGAATATTTTCTTTGTTCCAGTTTTCTAATATAAAGCAAAATTGTTTCTGGAATTTTATGAGTCGCTTAGAGCGGCTCGTACTTATATAGACAATCGTGATATTATTTATAAATGGAATTATATAATTTTTGCATTTTACGCTAGCTGGATACTTTGTCCAATAGATGCACCCCTCAGGAAAACTTTACATCATTCTTCCTAGTTTGGCTACGCAATTTTCTATCGACTAAGGTCATTGGATGGCAAAGGGATTTTTGTGGAACGATTGAACATCATCTGTCCACCTACAATCTTTGATACAGGCAGTAGATATCTAGATGCCATTGCTACTGATTATACACAAAATTAATAATAAATTATTTAGATTATCATATATAAAAATATCCCAGTACAATAATAAAAGTCATATAAAATTTATAGGAGTTTAAAGTAACTGACAATAAGATAAAGTTACCTTATTATGTTTTACTCGAGTGATCAGTTCAGATATCATCTAGAAAACTAGTATGATCATTAACATTTCTTTAACTAAAAAGTAACAGAAACCCTTCATTAATGCAATGAAAAATATTTGACTATCAATGTATAGTTATATAAAATTTGAGGAAGTCATATCGGAGATAAGTTACAGGATTCCTCAAATATAAAAGATGAAAATTTCGTGAACTACTCGACAGATTTTTATCAGATTCAATGAATCTGTTAACATTTTATAGAATTTCCTCCACACTATCTGAAAAGTAAAAAGTTTTTTTTGTTAAATCTTTTTTTTTTTTTCTTCTTTTTTTTACAAATTTGCAAGAAAACTATTTTCACAAGAAAAATTCGTGAAATATTTTCAATTTTTTGTACATACCATTTTCAAATATAGAAACCACAAATTACACGAATGCAAAATTTATGCGATAAAAAATTTTATTGGCATAAGTATAGTTTTTAATTATATTAGTTTAATTATAAAACTTTTATTATACTGTAAATTTTAATTGAATTTGTGTAAATTTTAACAGTTTGAAGAAGTCTTGTATGAATGCTGTGAAAAAAGTATCACTGATGAGGTATGCTTTCTTGTTTTTTTTTTGCAAAATTCAATGTAGAAAAAAAAAACAAAATTAAATTTTATTATCGAAATCTTTAAGAATTTAATATACTTAGAATATATAAAAAAATAAATTTATTATCAATACAAACTTTAAAATAATATAAAGTAAAAATGTATTTGATTTAATACCGTATTGATACAAAATCTTTATAAGAGTGTTATTTATAAACTGATATTAAATAATTTTATTTTTTCAGTATTTTAATAAGTGCGTAGAAGTAAGTAAATTTTTTTTATTACATTAATCATAAAAAGTATACGACCAGTAGATATACGCCTTATTCACCACGGTGGATTAATTCTTGTGACAAATTTCTTGAGGTGAATGCAAATAATAAAATAGTGACCTACCTGCAAGCGATGCCACGCTGTGCGATGCGATACTTCAAACGCGACGCTTCGCTATATTACGCTAGCAACAGGACCGACGAGAAGAGGGTAATGATGGGATGAAATTCGTCCCACAATTTGCTTTTTATGCAGTAATTAACCATAGAAAGACGATGCTGAAAATTAGAGTCCGAAGCGGAGTAACAAATTTCCCCAATCTTATAACTTTAAAATTACTTGGACCCATGTAAATTTTCCTCCGGGACGGCGATGTTTCTTGAAGTTCCTGTATACGAGCCACAATATGTCTCACGAAAAGCGTTTCTATATAGTTTATAATGAAATTTTGTCCCATTATTTATCCATTTAATGCCATTATGGTAATTTTTACCTCTCATATTCCATAACACAGGGTTTTTTTAATTTCGCTTATTAGAATCTCTGAATCGAAACTCGGTAGCCAAGATAATTTGCTTCTGTTGCTTCAGAAAACCATTTAGAATACAATGGACTCTCGATTTTACGAACTTCTAGGGACCCCCAAAAATGTTCGTAAATGAGAATGACATTAATTAATATTAAGGACTTTTCGGGACCAACTAAATAGTTTGTAAAATTGTTGTAGTTCTTAAAAACGGGAGGCCACTGTAGTTTTCATTTCAACTACAGATGGCGGTAGCAGACGATGCTACGCGGCGCTACGATGCGCACGTGTGCCGTGTCTTACTTGTTAGTTATGTCTATTAAGCTACGTTTAGACGATGCCTCTCTGCATGTAATGTTTATGCATAATGACACATGCCTTAATATGCAACAGCCGCATGAGTCATGCAACTTGCCCTTTCGTGTTCACACGTGGAGGACATATTGCAGACAATACCGACACAAGAATGACTTGACGATGATAAATTTAACCATTTAATGCCTGAATTTTGATATTAAATTTAAAAAAAATTGAAAAAGATATTTACGTTCTCGGGGCAAAATGTAGGGGGTGAAATGCAGGGGGCGAATTTTCCGTAAACCCCCTTTCCCTGAGCCAGAGAAGGATCCCAAAATCCCTTCACATTATTGCCTATTGCTGTAACTAGTTGCTTTTGTAAATTAATGGAATGTATGTTGAATTCCAGTTTAGTTTATTATCTGGAGTAAAATATTCACCTTTCACTATACCAAAATGGCTTTCAATCTTCTAGGAATACTGTTGACAACCTGGTATGCCTTGAGACATCTATTCGTGAAGTCTTCTTGAGACATGAACACAGTCTCCTTATTTTTCAATATTGAGAAATCTTACAATCGGACTTGGTGTTACAGCAATCTTTACATCTGTGGAATTTGTGGGAATCTGTCAATTTTTATCAGAAACTCTTTTATCAACTCCCCATTTATAGGAGGAGGGTGTACCTCAAAGTTCTGTTTTAAGCATAACAATATAACAGCCTGCATGCCTCCAGCTATGAAGTGCTCCTTATATGTTGATGACTTTCAAATCTCCTGCCAATCCAACAATATGAAACTTATAAAGACTCAGTTACAGATTGCATTCAATCAATAAGTGATCTTCTGAGAATGGGTTTTCCAGATTCAGTTCTGAGTCCCTTATATCCAGCTTTTCAAATGAGAATCTGCCCAGCAAGCCTGTTAAACCCCATCCTTCAACCTTCTGATTAATTTGTCATGGATATTATCTAGCCTACAGTGGGCTGAGATTAACTGCTAGTAAAAGTATCTGTGATACAGTAGCTTAATTCAAATTAGGATGATGAAGTTACTAGAAAAATAAGCAATTATTTTTTAATGCAACGTCCTAATCATTGGCTAATTTCTACATAATGGAATCCACTGTATAGCCCAACTATGATCTGCCCATTTATGGTAGAATCAATAGAACTTTACTGTAAGTGGATCAACATCCAGATTGATCCATCAAAAAATTTTTTGATTCATGGAATTCAGCTAAGTAAATTAATTTATGATATGTGATTTTATTGCAAACATTTCAGAAATATTTTTGAATTAGAATGAAATTGTCTAATTTTTGATGAAAAAGCATTGAAGATATAGTGGATTCACATTTTTACAAACAATTTAGTTGGTCCCAAAAAGTCCCCAACCTTTACCCCTCCACCACCTTGGCTTCTTAGGTACGCCCCCTCCATCTTGCACTCCTACAACTCGGAGGCCGAGGCAAAATTTAAAAACCAATAACATCGTTATTTTTGCTTAAATCAAGAAAAAATAGTTAAAATATCAAATTTTATCATATTCTTCATATTTTTGTTGTATTAACCAAAAATTTGATTTTCAGTAGATATTTTAATAAATTTTTAATTAACCCTTTAATTCCAATTCAATCCGAATCATTTAATACATTTGTGATCTTTGTACTGCCAAAAATTCAAGAACAGTTTGTCCAACTTGCTCTATCATGTTCCACATTTCCTTCTTAGTTTATCTTTACTTCTTTTTTACAGATATCTTGATCCAATAAATTATAATTTGGTAAAGTTTAGCCCTTTCCAAATAATATGATTTTGCTGTTTTCCACACTAAAATCCAATAAATTAGTTTTATTTAAAAATATATAAATTTCCATTTATCAGAGAAACAAAGTAACCACGCTTGACAATCAATGCGGAAGTCGGTGTTCTAGATTATGGCGGGAAATAGTCAACGGATTACGAAATCAGCTGATTATTTGTTTATATTAGTTATATCTTAAATATAACACAAAAATTTAAATAATAAAGTAATTTTTGTGTTGTCTGCAGTCGAAACAAGTAATTAGTAGAGCAGGGATGCATAATTATTGTCAAACAGCATCCATCCAAGGTCAACTGCTTGACCTTAGACTATGGGCTAGTTACATTATGTTAACTAAGGGGAGAACCATGACAATCTATTGCCTTTGTTTGAAAATACTAATATAATATTATTTTTGCCATAAATAATTAAATATTATGATTTAGAACAACTAAATACAGAAAAATAATTCACTATCTGCCATTTTTAAAAGGCACTGACGCAAATCTTGAATAAAACAATTGTAAATAGCGATAGTTTATTAAAAAATAATACTAAATCTAGTGTATAGATGGCACTATGATTGCTATGAATTCAAATTACAGCAATATTTATTTATAAAATCTTCAATAGGCCTAAATTGAAGTATTTTCTTCACACCTCAATCCATAAAGCAAAAAAATTTGCGAGAAAAGTTTAAAAATAATCAAAACAACAAGATGTTGCAAGACTAGTTCCACATGTAACCCAAATAGGATGGGAAACACATGCGCCTTCTTGCGCCTAGTATTGCAACAGATTTTGAGGCATGGTCTTTGACTTCTCGCGAGCCTAGTTCCATGCGTCTTGTTGCATGAAAAGTAGTACCGTCTAATCGTAGCTTTAGTTTGTTTTCTGTCGCTCATAGTATCGCTTCGCATCGCTTCCATTGATCTTGATCTCAGAATTAATCCACCATGATGAAAACGGCCGTTAATGATATTTACATTGATACTGATTTGTAACTTAAGTAATTTTAAATAAATACTAGAGAAATCTAATTTTTTACGCATTCTCTGAATGGAATAAAATAGAATATGAATTAGATTTGTTTGTTCTCTTGTCTATTCGTCAGCGCGATGATTTATTTAACTGTTTATTTATTATCTAGTTTAGAAAAATTTCATACATGATATTAGGTGACACCATAAGATCAAGCCTACTGAAAATGATCGATATTGATTCCATATTATCAATCCAATAAAAATGAAAGTATTTCATTTATTTTGAGGCAATATCTCAGTTACATATTATATTAATTAATCTAAATGAAATTTATTCACAATATTGAAACCCTCTAGAGCAGGGGTTCTTAATCGGGGTACCCATACCCCTTGGGGTATGGGAATCTAATGCTGGGGTATGGGATTCGATCTCTAAAGTAGGCTACAGTAAATTCAAGTTGTTGACATATTTGGAAGTCATACTGTCAACTTATATAAAGAATGATGATGATTATCCATTGAGGGTCTGGAGTCATCAAAAGGTTAAGAACCACTATTCTATAGGATCAATCTTTTCGAAAATGATCGATAATCGATCATATCAGATAGGACGATTGTTTATCAAAACAGTATATTAAATAAATATCACCCAGTTTAAATGAAATTCGTGTTTATTATTCGGATCCATTAGCGAATCGTGTGTGCCAAAAATAATGAAAATCGATTCTCTTATTACTCCGTAATAATCGATTTTCATTATTTTTGTACCAATGAAGAATTAACTAACAATTACGATTCAGTTTAACGTCATCTGCCAGATTAAACCCATGGATTAAATAGAATTTTAATAATTAAAAATATTTTATATTATATGTATTTCAAAGTTAAAGTTATCGACAGCTCTGAATTAACAAACAGAAAAATAATAAAATTTTTGATTGCATCCATTCCTGTTCAACAGGAATGGATGCAATCAAAAATTTTATTATATAACAGGACCTGTTGTACCACCAGCTAAAAATCTTTAAGTTAGATAAGTGACTATTTTGTTTTCTCTGATTAATAGTTCACCAAAGTTATTTAAATGCTTCACGAACAAATCTGCAGTAAGTTTGAATTAATAAAAATTTAGATTAGAATTTAGTGAAAATATAAATAAAATTTTGCTTTTCTCTAACTAATTTTAGACTCTCAAATAACTGATCGAACTGAATTACACATTTTTATCAAGTGTTTCATAGCTTTCATAATTTTTAAATGTATTGCAGACAGACACATCTAAATGGTTATTTTACTAATCCCAAATTCAGTGAATGAAAAATTGTTTTCTCTAGTAAATATATTGAATATTTGAAAATATTTTAATTAATAATTAAACCTTCGTTCCATTAGTTTAATTTTCGATGAGCAAACTGATGTTATGATAATTTTTAAAATCTTCGTTTTTTTAATTACAGTATGAAATAAATTGTGAATTAGATAAAATTGGCGTTTTTCATAAGAAAGATGGAGAGGTAATTTAAATCTTTTTTTTTTTTTTGAATAAGATAAAATACTGTATGTTAATCATTCCTTAATGAGATAAGCATAATCATTCAGTAAAGACTAAAATATAATTTTAGTCTTTACTGAATGATAATGCAGGTCTTTACTGGTATATATAATATATATTTTTTATATTATATATACCAGGGGTGGGCAAACTTTTAAGAGAAAGGGTCATATTGCATGAATGAAATATAGCCTAGGGCCGCACTTTCCCAGCGATCCTATCCTTCACCATCTGAACCTCCTTCACAATCGACCAGATTGACTGCGTGGAAATGCTTCGGTTTTCCACCCTGGAGGTCCCGGGTTCGAGTCTCGGGTCTCACCCCTTGAATATATTTATCATGGAGTCCGAACCTGGCCTGTCGATCCCGTCTTCCACCATCCGGCTGTCCTCTCCGCAGGGGTGGGCAGCCTGTGGAAGAGCTTGTTTCGTCCCGCCTTATAGTATTCTTCCAGAATAAAATATGGCGTCATCTGTTGACAAAAAAAGACTCCCTCCACGGGTGTGGGTGTAGCCCGTGGTTGGAAGTGATCCTGTCCTTCAGTAATTTATCTGATTGGAAAGGGGCGAAAAACAAAATACCAAAAAAAATTACCAAAATCCCACTTTCACTTAATAACTGTCTGAGGTGTAAAAATTCTCTTAGAAAATTATTTAGCTAAAATAAAACAATCCTAAGAGGTGCATTTGCTGACTAAGATTTTATAAAAGGGTGACATATTAAAATTAAGCCAATTTTCTTAGTATATCAGCTTTTATTGGCCGTAATATGAATCATGGTTTTTTTTATCGTCGGGCCGAGCCCAGTACCCCGAAAAATCTTTTCAGCGGATACCTGAACCGGGACGCAAACCCCGGTCCTCCTGCATGGCACGCCGACAGCGTTACCATTTGGCTATCCCGAGGTTGTGCTCAGGGTTTTGTGCGCTGTGAGTCACATGCACTCCATGCATTCCGTGCGTGTGTGTTCGTGAACCGAAGCACTGTTCGTAAAGCGAAGCAAAATTTGTTTGCAAATGGTGTTCGTAGACCGTTGTGATCTGAGGTATCACTGTACTTCTGATAAAGAAAAATATATTTCTTGCACATTATTTTAAGAAAATAAGAAGAAAATTAGCTAATATATAATTATTTTATTTGTGTAGCAGATTACCGTAATTCAATCACCAGGAGACTGAGTTTGATGGTTTGTTTACATGTGCTATCAGTTTAGGCTTAACAGTATCAAATTACAAAATAAATAATCTTCGTTAGTCGGAAAAATTCATTAGAACTATCAAGTAATTGATATTATTTGAAGCAGAATATGATCAAGAATTTAAGTATATAAAAATTTTCTTTGTCCGATGCAGAAAAAATTAATAATTTGAAAAAATGCATAAAATTTCCATATGCAAATTAGGCATAATAATTTCGTAATTTTTTTCTTTTTTTCTTTTGGTCCTTAATCTAAAATTAAAAAGCAATATCAGGACACAGTATATGGACAACAAAATCCAAATTTTTCTTGGTGAAAAATTAAAAAGAAAAAGTTATAGCAAAATATTAAATTATTTTCTTGCTGAAAAATTAGAAAGAAAAAAGTTATAGCAAAATATCGAAAATTTCATTTTTCTTTGGATGGTAAGGAAGAGTTAAACTAGGTAAAAGAGGAGTGGTAAAGGCTAATGTTAATTAATGCCATTCCCATTTACGAACTTTTTTGGGGGTCTGTATGGGTTTATAAAATCGAGAGTCCACTGTAGTATGATCGTCATTTTTTCTTTTGTATTATATGCCATTTTCCTTCTTATTGCAGACTAAGTAGATAGGCTGAACAATACTCACCACAGGCCACCCATACTCATTGTATCAATGGGTAATCAGGTGAAGGATGGAGTTGAATAGGCCAAGCCTGGATACCTAAAAAATCAGGTGGTTAGAGACCTGGAATTAAATATAAATACTCCATAGTGATTACAGAGCACAGTTCCATTCTTGTGACTACTTAGCCAACTGGTCGATTGATTGCCATTATTGCAAAATCATTGATGGTGACTATTGTAAATATGGATTTCATTGTAAATAATTACTGTTGTAAGCAGGGATTTTCAGGAAAAATGTGAGGTCCAAGGCAACTAATATTTTTGAAGCCCTTCAAAAAAAAAAAAAAATTTGACAAATATACAATGGTAAGTGTACAAGAAAAGCGAAAAAAAAAGACAAAATTGACAAATATACAGTGGTAAGTATACAAGAAAAGTGAAAACATTGATAGAAAATTTCAAATTTTGACAAACACTGAAGCTTGAACAGTATAAAAATACACAAATATATTTTTTCTAACATATTGAGTTATAAATTGAGACCCTTAAAATTGTGAGGCCTGGGGCAGCTGCCCCTCTCTGATAGCCACTGGTCATAAGCATGGGTTATTGTAACTTGGACAGTTGTAAGTTAAGGTCCTCCTGTATTAAGATTCTCTTGTTATATTTTTTTAATTTTTGCAACATATTTGTTTCATAGTTTTTGACAAAGTTTAAAAGTTAACTTAAGTTTTTGTAACAATGATTATTTATAATTTTGCTAAAATAGTATTGAGTGATATTAATATAATTCATTAATTATAAAATATTTTTCTTTAAATTATACATAACTCTATATTAATATAAATTACTTATATTAATTTAGGGTTTGCAAGTTGCTGAAACGCAGAAGGTAAGTCCTTGGGATTTATTAGAAGGCCATAAAAATCCAGCACCATTATCCTGGGCTTGGTTTGGTGCAGTTCGATTGGAAAGAAAGCCTTTAAGACAAGAAGAAGGACATAGATTATTATTATGGCATACACATTCTCTGAAAAAATCCAGCAATTATTATCTAGATCCACCTCCTTTACCTCCTGAAGATCTTGATCCATGTCCAGAAAAGCAGCTTCCACCAGTTTGTTTGGTAAAAATACATTTTATGCAAGATAAATGAAAGATATTTAAATAATTTTACAAAAATTAATTAAACTATAATTAGGTAGAAGAAATTAAAAGAGGACGTGAGACTCCAAGTGAACAATCTCCTCGTGGTGGTGCAAAGAAACCAAAAACCCAAAGGAGAAGAAGGCAGGCTAAAATGACTAATGGACAGGTTTGTTTATATATTAAAATTATTATAATAATAGTATTAGACAAATAAGAACATTCTTTATAATGGTATTAATTACTATATTTATTAAGTTTATATTAGCTGAATTCTATAAACCACAATTTGGCAACCACAGATGTGCTTAATATAAAACTCCAAAATAATGAAAATTTTTATAAAATGATTTCCAAAATTTCAACTTTCACATAGATTCCTGCTTTTAATTATCAACTAAGAAATTACCAAAATACATTTAATAAGAATTTTCAAGAGTGAAGTTCTACTATATGACATTCACTATTATTTAGTTGCAAGTTAAAAATAAAAGTTATTATTATTATCTAATGATTATTTCTTATTTCATGAAAATCAAAATAGCAATTTAGAAATCAAACTGCTTAAACTCATTAAACAATAATTTTAAATAAGCACTTTTTAGCAGTAAATACTTTATTTTATTTTGCAAAGTACTTTTGGCTAATCACCATCATCAGTGCAACATACAAAAGTATTCTAAAAAACTATTCAAATATTACCAACAGTTTCAGAAGATCAATATTAAAAAACGAACAAAATGTTAAATTCAAATTATATTGCATAATTATATTATCTTATAGTAAAAACATATTAAATAATTATCATAATCAGCAAATTAAAGTATTTTAAAACTATAATAATAATAAATTAATTAATTTTTAAAACGTATGCGTACGGTCAATTTATAAAAATAAATTAAAATTTGTTTATAGCGTAATTCCATGCATTAGATATATCCTCAGATTGTTTATCATTAATTAACCTTAAATATTTATATCTTTTTAGAATTTCTCTCATTTCTGCTAAAAATTTATTTTCATTTTTGTCAACCTTTCTTATTACTTTTGATTCCTCCCATTTAATGTCTATATTGGATTCGTAATACTTTCTACGAATCCAATATAGACATTAAATGGGAGGAATCAAAAGTAATAAGAAAGGTTGACAAAAATGAGAATAACTTTTTGAAACAAATGAAATTCTAAAAAGAGATAAATATTTTAAGATTAATTAATGATAAACAATCTGAGGATATATCTAATGCGTGGAATTACACTATAAACAAATTATAATTTATTTTTATAAATTGGCCATATGCATATGTTTTAAAAATTAATTTATTATTATTATAGTTTTAAAATACTTTAATTTGCTGATTATGATAATTATTTAATATGTTTTTACTATAAGATAAATTCAAATTATATTACATAATTATGTTAACATTTTGTTAGTTTTTTAAAATCGATCTTCTGAAACTGTTTGTAATATTCAAATAGTTTTTTAGAATAATTTTGTATGTTGCACTGATGATGGCAATTAGCCAAAAGTAGTTTGCAAAATAAAATAAAGTATTTACTGAATTTACTGCTAAAAGTGCTTATTTAAAATTATTGTTTAATCACTTTGTATGTTGCACTGATGATGGCGATTAGCCGAAAGTAGTTTGCAAAATAAAGTATTTACTGAATTTACTGCTAAAAGTGCTTATTTAAAATTATTGTTTAATCAAAATAGCATTTTATATTCTGTTAGATTCCAATAAAGTATATCTAAATTTGAAGTAATCTGTGACTTACCTCAGTTTCAAAATTTTAAGTAACTATGAAATAAACTGAAAATTGTGATAATTTCCATAAGAAGTTATAAACATAATTAGAAGTTAAATAACATAATTATTTAAATGCATGTGTTTTTTCTACATTTTACAATATTTAGCAAATACTCAGTGAGAAAATTTATTATTATAAAAAATTTTTAAAATGAGAAAATATATATAAAAAACACCTGTTTTATTTTAATTTGTTGTTCTGTATTATTCTGTTTTGTTATCTCCTAATATTTAAAATAATCCTTAACAGTCTCTGCTTATCTCAGATAACACCATCATAAGCTTAAAAGCAAAGTCAAAAAATTCTTAACTTTATATTAAGAATTTATAAAAATAATGTTTTTGATCAGTTAGGACCTCATCAATTGTATAAGAACATATAAAAGAACAATAATTGGAAAAAGAACATGTACAAGGTAATTCTATTTAAAATTTTGTACAGTTTTTATGTTTTAAATTACAACGTTTTTTGTTATATTAATAATCATCCATATTTTGAAAAGTGAATTAAATGAGTGTAAAGTTCATATTGTCATACTTACAACTATAATCTGATATATTAATATTTACATTACAAAAACTTTCTCAGCTTCTTTAATGTCAAATACTTTTTTTGTTCTTGGACAAACAACTTTCACTGTTTGTAATTTTTTGGTAACTAGGTAGTTACCAAAGGTAGGTTGTTACCAAAAGGTAGGTAGTTATACATGGATTATGCATTTTTACCGATTTTCAAACCCTAAACTCGGGCAAGGTAATTCTATTTAAAATTTCGTACAGTTTTTATGTTTTAAATTACAACGTTTTTTGTTATATTAATAATCATCCATATTTTAAACAAGAATTCTCTGATGAAAGATTAGGATTTATGTCGAAAAAGAAAGAGCAAGTGACAATATAATTAATTATATCAAATTCAATATAAAAATAGACTATGATGAATTACAAATCATGCATCTACAATAAGGAGATGCATATTTTCTTTCTAATGCCAATTAGTCAGAAGAGCCCTTTAATTATAAGAAAACAGAAATTAAACCAATGCTAAAAAATAAAAAAAAAACATTGTAACAACTAGGAAAGTAAAGAAGAACTAGAATAAAATAAACAATGGATTCAATCATGGAATGCTGAAGAAATTGATGAAAAATAGATAAAGGCAAGACAAAAATAAAACAATGATTTTGATCAGTTAATAAATATGTATAGGAAGTTTAGTTATTGTCAACTCCTTTAGAGAATAAAGAAGATACAAAGTGGATACAAATTTTTATATATATATATATGACACAACACATTATTTAACACAATCAAAATTGATAAAGATAAGATCAAAATGAAGAAGAAACAAGAAATATATATGATACTTTGGTGAAATGAAAGCCTTTATGAAGATGAAGAATACATAGGATACATGTCCAAAAATATTGGTATGAGAATTAAATAATATAAAGATGATGATAAAAGAATAGGCACTACTATAACTCTAGCATAAAGAATCTAATGCTACACATTAAGTTTAAATTAGGACAAGATAAAAATGGTTACAGAAGAAACCAAAAAGGACAAAAGAAAAAACCAAAAGCAAAAGATAATGGAAATACATAAAGAAAAAATGAAAGGAAGAATGTTAGTAAATATAACTTGCCATAGATTTGGAAATGATGCACTAAAGAACTTTATTTTTATTCCTGTTGGCTAAAAAACAAAATCAAAAATGGAATATGTAAAAAAATAATCATATACTATAATGTGTAATATATTGCTAAATCTTATTTTAGTTTTTGATTGTCCAAATTTCCTATACCTGTGGGCAATTATTACTATAACAAAATATAGTATTATTACAATAAATTTGATTTATAATGAAATGTATTGTAATTTTTTTTTAAATTTCATGAAATTCTAAATTATTCTGAAATTTTTGTATGTTTTATTCAATTATTATTCTTATGCAACTAATGAAGCCTAATTGGCTGAAAACATTACTGTTATTTAATGTACAATTAAAAATTTTTTGATATTATAGATGCATGATGATAATATTTGACATCTTAATATTTATTTCAAATTAACCAAAATTGAATTGTTTTTCTAAAAATGATAAAAAATATGTTTGTTAATATTTTTCAAAATCTGTTATTCAGGTAATCCTCATATAACACAGTTTTCTACAACACGGTTTTTACTTAACAATTTATAAAATTACATTTACTCTCTACAACACACAACATTTTTATTAATTTTTATAAATTCACATAATGCACACACAAAATGCAATCATTGGGAAATACTTTGCTAAAATTAGTTATAAATGCAATTTCGCTAATTTGCCATGAGAGGAATGCTATGCAGTTTATTTTCAATTTCGATTTGAAATTGAGTTAATTATTGACCATTGAATTTTGTGTTCCAAATGTTCAGTTCTTGGATAAAAAGTAACTTTTTATTCTTCAGTAGAGAAATGTGAAATAGAAGAAAAAACTTTTTTATTCATTTTCTGGGTATATGTTAATGAAGGATTGTTTTGTAACAGATTAGATTACAGCTTTCGTAAAGAGAGAAGAAACACATGCAGAAAAAAGTTCAGAAAGTGAAGTTGATATTGTTAAAAAGAAAATGTTCTCATTTGAACTGAACAGCAAGTAAAGAAGATATAATTATTAAATGAATGTTACATAGGCTGTATACTTTTTCTTTCTGTTTTATGTATATTGTTTTTTTTGGGTCTTATGTATATATTTTTTCTTTAGATTATATATATTTTTTCTATAGATTCTATAGATTGTATATATTTTTTCTTTAGATTTCATGTTGTTAATATTCTTAATAAAAATTAAGTTTCTTATGTGGAATTAAAATTGGTTTTGGAACTTAACTCCCTTTTTTGTATTGGCTCTAGATCTCATATAACATGGTTCCCACAGCAGGCATTTTTTAGGAACCTATTTACCATGTTATACAAAACTACCTGCATTTTATAAATGTTAAAAATTAATAAATTTGATAGAAATTAACCAGAAGCAACACTCTATGTTATATCTTTAATTTAAAAATATATAACAAATTATTTTAAAATTAATTACATATTTCTACTTAATGTATAGATAATTAACAAACTAATAATTATTATTATTTTTTTGAAATATATTGTATAGTATTTTTACATTCAATAATAGATTTACTTTCTAGAATGATATATTAGCCATAATTTTCTCTTATGAGCTCTTATGATTAACATTTTGTTTGTTAATTATTTTTTCTTAATTTCCCATTGACATTGAGTTATTTTCTGTAATAATGATTAAAAACTAAAAAAGTATATGTTGCATATATTTAGTGCATTATTAACAAGTTATTTATATAAAATTTACTTTAATAAAAGCTTAAATTAAAATAGTACAATTTATTTTGAATTATCTTTTGTTTAGCCAGCACATGCAATACGTCCTGGAATTGGATTCCCTGATCAATTAATGGCATATCCTCAGCCTACTCATCAACCATGGTATGGTCAACAGCCCCCTATGCAACAACCCGCATATTATTCACCTCAACAACCACTACCTCCAGGTAAATCAAAATATTATCCAAGTTTTTATTTAATCCTAGTATTTTTTAATAGCTGAATTATTTTAATAATTGTTTTTCATTGCAAAATCTTTTAATAATGAGGATTAACTTTCTGATATTCATGTTAAAATTAAATAAAATAGTAGTTTCAAAGATAAATTTTTCTAGCCTTAAAATTTTCTCAGCTATTCACATTATCTTTTAAAATCAATAGGAAAATTTTTTGTTTTGATAAAAGTTGTTTTCAGAATCTCATTTCTTAGACATTTTTAATACAAAAACTATGAAAGAAAATCTTTTTATATAAAATTGATTCATGTGAGAAAAACTGACAAATAAAATTTTTTTTAATATAAATTGAGAATCATATTGATCAGTTTATATTAGAATTATAGAAAATTTTATAAATTGAAGAAAGAATATAATGTTTCTGTATTTCTTCTGAATTGCTATATTCCTTTAAAAAATAATTTTTACAAGTGTTTAATGATATTTATATTACAATTTTTTATTCACCATTATTTTCTTTAAAATATTTTTCTACATTATGATTTTTGAACATTTGAAAGATCAAAGTAAAATAAAATAATTGTTTCTTAGACTCCTGTTCAGAAAAACAAATAAATTTACTATTTATTTCTCTGAACAATTTCTAGAGAAATAAATATTTATATATAATAAATAAGAAATAATATATCTAAATATTACAGTTATATTTCTATTAGCAGGTCGTTTTGAAAGACCAATGTCACAGTCAAAGGCTGCTCTCAATACTCTGCTTCGATCAAGAAATCCTTCTGCTCAATTTCTCCCAGGCCATACTGGAAATCATCAGCATCAATCAGGTGGTACACCTGCAGTTTCCATGCAAGGAGGATTGCCGCCAGGCCATCCTGGAGCACCAAGACATCCTGGTGGACATCCTGGTACAAGTGGCCCTAGTCCTTATCAAAGTATGGAAATGCTACAGAAACAGCAAATGATGCTAAGACAACAACTTCGTCCACAAGGAATGGCAGTAAGAATTTTAAATTTTATATTGAAGTTCATAAAAATTTTAATCTCTATAAAAAGCATTGTTAGAGGAGGCGATTTTTTTTCACAATATCAACAAAATACTAAATGCTCCCTATTTTTCATCATTGATTAATCAATTTTTATTAGTTATGAATCTGCAATAAAATGTGAAATGCATTCAAAATGCAAAATCTATACATTACTGGATATAAATTGAAATCAGTCATTTTAAATGTGAAATAATATTTTTTTGAACATGATTTTAAAAATTTTAATAATTTCCATTTCCTTAGTATGTATTTTTTACACCTCTGAAAATTTACATATTATGACTGTCCCAGTAGCTTGCAATGTTTCCTTTCTTCTAGAAATTTCCATTCTCAATTTTATTTTGCAATTTGGTATGTGTAGTAGTGATCATTTATCAGTCTTTCTTCTTGAAGTTTGGTCATATGGCAAAATTCAATTTAATGAACATCACGTGTCTGAGAAGAATTTCTCATTATACCTGAGAATCTAAAAACATCTAAATGTATATGAATTATTTTGCATATGCCTGTTTAGATGTTAAAATACTGTATTTCTTTTCCTTAATTCTCCTTTTTTTTAATTCTAATTTTGAAACTGCAATATGAACAGGGAAGATTATATGAAATTTCAATAAGATATTAATAAAAATATTTTTTAGCTCAAATATGAGAAAAACAATAATAAAAAATAGAAACTGGCTTATATTTTAATTTAAAAATTTAAAAGTCAGTTTACATAAGAACATTGATATCAGAAGTTCTCCATATTTGTTTAAGTCTCTAACATGTTTTTAATTAAGTTAAATAATAATGCTGCTTACATTTATAATGCATTTTCTGCTGTCTTTTCAATTTTCTATATATGGTATTATAAAATGCAATTTAATAAATTAAACTGCAATTGATATTTACAAAAATTTTTTAATTTCTATTTTAAATTAAATTACCATACAAAAAATATTGTTTTGCATTTCCTAGACATATTTATGGCATACAATTTATGTGCATCATAAAACTTTTATTGTTTTATATAACGTATATTATTTTTTTATTGGTTTTTAATATAGCTTATGCTGCCTTACTATCTACAAAAAATGCAATACAGTGATGAATGCAGAGCCAGAACATTGATCTAAACTTAGGGTGATCAGTATTGACTAGCTATATTTCTGTTACATCTGCTGTAATAAAACTTTTTTGCCCCTTTTGATTTCAATCTTCTATGTTTTAATTTGCTATTTGAATAATGCTTAAATGGAGACTCAAAATAAGAAAAAAATTTTCTAAAATTTCTCCTACAATTGCTAACAGCTGTATTTGGTTTAATAAAATTCAAGATGGGAAAATTACATGAATCTTTTTCATAACTTCCTTTTCTAAATCTTGAGAGAGAAATTATATAGAGGAGAATATTTCATTACTAAATATGGTTATGTAGATAATTTATAAAATTTGATATTCTAACCAGAATATAGTAAAGGTTGTATATGACATAATTTACATTTGCTTAATGCTACAATAAACAGAAATACTATAAAAATAATTAATAATTGTATACAAAATGGGAAGTATATTATAAAATTTGACTTTTTAATTTAATTTGGTTTTGATAGGCAGGATTCTAATATATTGATATAATAAAGAAATGAATAAATGAATCTGGAGCAGTTAAATTAAAAATAGTCAATGATATATCTTAGATAGGATATTTAATATTAAATTTCATATATTTTCTATTTTTTATGAAATTTTTTAATCAGTTAGGAGAAAAATTACTTGATCACTTCTTTAAATAGGAGCTGAATTTGTTTGTTATATCCAAGAAATTGCTCATTATAAACATGAAATTTTTATATATAGATGTACAGTCGGTTCCATAAAGTTTTGTTCCTACCTCGTAGGGGCTAAGCTCACCGGAAGTTGATCAATTGTAAAGTCAGGTACTTGTACTGAGATTCAAGGCAGTTTCAAATGGACTTGTCTGTTGTGACTGAGAATAGGGAAGGAAGTATACGTGCGGGATGTGCTCGTCACGTGCTCTAAACTGACAAGAATAAGCGATAGAGACTGATAGCAGCATCGGTAGAGCGTCTGCCTACTGTTCCGAGGAGCCGAGTTCGAATCTTGTTTGGAGAAACATTTTTTTTTTTTCTTTGGTCAACATATTAGTTTGTGTTTAAATTTTAAACAATGCAATTAAAATATAAACGGTTTAAACATTTTCCAGACAAATGTGCAATATGGTGATGTGTTCATCTGAGGTTCTAAAAGATGCTTTAAAATTTAAAAAATAAATTTTCTGACTTCGCTTTATTTTATATTTTAAGTTTGAATAAACTAGATACTACATAATAATTTCTTTTTTACATTTATTAAACTCCGGTATTTGCTAAAATCTTTTAATATTTTCTAATATTGATAGGTTTAAACATCTTTCGGAAAAACAAAACATAAAAGCATTTAAGAAATTCCATATAACTGCGTCATTAGCTATCAGCATTTTTTTAAGAATTACTATCGAGTATTGGTCTCTTTATCCACCCTTTTATCCGATAAGCTAGTATTATCTAGCTACGCTGTGTTCTACAATGGACAAAATTCACGTGACGTCGTAGTCACGTGTTTTAGTGAAAACATTGTAGTTTGCCTAAGTTTAAACGAGAAGGATTATAACTAATTCGTGCTAGTTTATTTACTATATTTAAGAAAAAAAGCAAAATATAATTTTATTATCATTTCTAATAGCATTAAGTAATTTCATTTTTAAAGTTACCGGTACTATTTACTCTAATATTATAATTTATATAAGCCTTGAATTTTTATTATATATTTAATGGATATCACTTCCAGATATATGTAGTTCATTACATTATAAGGATTTTAAAATTTTCAATTTAAATCGTATTTATTGTTAAAAATATAAGAAACTGCATTTTTACAGAAAATAATAGAAAGTATGAATAAAATTATTGATCAAATCAGGCATTCCAATTTGTTATTTTCTGATGATGATTAAGTTAACTGGTGAGAAAATTTAGTGATATAATAAAGTAATTTTGTTCTATTAAACATTTGATCTTCATTAATAGTATGAATACAATATATATTATTCATATTATTAACAATCATAAACCAAATTTTCCATTAATAATGAACAAGAAGCTAAATATTTTTCTACTGTATTATAAGGTTACCGAAATTTCCTAGCTAGGTAAAATATGATCCAAATAAACCCAAATATAATTCAAAATTGCTATGAACTTCAAATGTGCAGAAATAAATATATTACAATTGATGTTTAACTCATAGCCCACAGTTACCCAACTGTGAGATTGTTCAGACTAAACCAAAATAAAATGCCATTATTAGAAACCAGAATGTTTTCTGTAAATGGTGTAAACTACATGAAAATAATTTCCATATGTAGATACTCTTCAAGTATATAATTAGCTATTATCTACAGCTTTTGGCATTATTACCGTAAATAACATAAACTTCAAATACACCGAAAACGTATGTTTCAGGATTATGACTTTGATACACCTCTTTGTCACTCTTGTTTTATTCAATAGCGAGTGGTATAACAACTTATCTCTTGATTGCGCATGTAATATTAGTGATAATATGCACCATTTTTGTTTCATTAATAACAAAATAGATTAGTTCATTATTAATAAAACAAAAATTCCCTACAGAACATCCAAAGTCATCTTGCAGACAAAAAAAATTAACACGTGCAATTAAAATTACCCACCCCCGTTGCTACGACAACAGTTAATGGAATCATCCGATACTCGGAGAGTTCTAATGATTTGCCTGAACTGATGAATCACATTGCTTTGAACTATTGGAAGGAAGCTGAACACCTTCTGCTTAGGTACAAAACTTTATGGAATCGACTGTACATAGATCATATTTAGAATTTATATTTGCCTGTTGTAGCTGTGATCTTGTTGTTTCCATATTTACAATACAGTAAAACCCCGTTTAATGTGGGGGATACATTACAAAGAAACAAAGCGCTAAATGAAATAGCATTAAACGAGGTCATCTTAACACGTAAATAATGGGAATAGGTGAAACGGGGCTGAGAATTAAAAAAATATATGTAGCATTTTTATTTTATTTTGTAGAATGTATTATTACTATTGTATTACATTAATTATAGACATTTTTTATTGCTAATATCTATTTGTATTCATAAATCATTTATGAAAATCAAAAATATTCGAGTAAATAATTTATGTTTGTGATGATGAAGATTCTTCCTCATTTTGAGACTGTTTTTTCATTAAGAATTATCCGACGTCATTTGCCTTTTCCTTTTTTTGTTCAGCAAGCAATTGTCGATAGCAAGACATCGCCTCCATGGCATTTCATCTTGCCTTTGAACTTCTATCAAAATTTGAATCATTTTGTATAAACTGATCTATAATTTCCGTAATAGTGGCTAAACTTGTTTTGAGAAAATCCGTTGCCAATTTTCGTAATAGTGGTTAAACTTGTTTTGACAAAAATATCGATGAAAAAAAGTCCTAACTTCAAGGAACTATAGTTCGAAGTGGAAGTATTCCGGTTTAAAACTAAAATGAGATAATTGTTATTTTTATTACTGTAAAATAACATTGATGATGACTGTTCATATATATGAATTCTGACCGCAGCAGACTTTCGTATGTACTGCGCTAATATGAACTCTGTGACTGCAGCAGACTTTCGTGTATACTGCACTGCACTGATATCAAACGCACTGTGAGACGACATAGGAGTATCAAAGCAAAAAATTCATACGATTTTGGATTTATGTGGGTATAAAGATTTGAAAAATCACACCAAAGTTCAAATGCACTGTGAGATGACATAGGAGTATCAAAGCAAAAAATTCATACGATTTTGGATTTATGTGGGTATAAAGATTTGAAAAATCACACCAAAGTGAATCAATAAAAAATATAGAATTTGAAAAAACCGCATTATAGTGAAACAGCATTAAACGGGGTCTTACTGTAAATGAGTTTAACTATATTTTCTCCTCATTGCAATTATTTAAAGTATGAGAAATAAAATATCAAATACATTAGCACAAACAGTTATTGTATTATAAAAAATACCAGTGATTTAGAAATTTTAATGTGTAAGTTACACTGGAAATTAACAAGTTAATTACTTAGCTAGTGGACTCAGAAATCTATGCTATTTCTGCATGTGTAAAAATCAATCTTGATAGGATATATATGTGTTTAACATATCCCCTATATGACAGTCAAGCTGCGTTAAAAGAACTTGATAACTCCCATTTTGCTTCTAAGCTTGTATGGGATGTTGTCTTTACATTGAGGAACTGGCTACTAGGAACAGGGTGCAACTTGTTTGGATGCCAGGGCACAAAGGGGGATTAAGGGTAATGAGGTTGCTGATGTGCTGGCCAAGGAAGGGATTTCTCATCCCTTTATTGGACCTGAACCTGCCCTGGGCATAAGATTTGATGCATTTGGGCAGGTTGCCAGGGACTGGTTGGCAACTCAGCACTTCACTCACTGGAGGTTTACTCCTGGATTAAGGCAAGCAAAAGCTCTCAGTTTTAGTTCTCTGTACAGAAGGACCTAACAGTTGGTTGCACTACATAAAAATGAAGCTAAGATTATCACAGGGCTCCTCACAGGGCACTGTCATCTTAGAAGACATCTTCACTTAATTGGGATTGTTGATAGTCCCAAATGTAGTGGATGTCAAGATGAAACTCCTCTTCACATTTTTTGTATGAATATGTGGCTTTTTTAGGGCTAAGGTATGATCATCTTGGGTTTCATTTTCCTGTACCAGAAGATCTTTTTACAGTCCTATTGAAGAAGAAACTGTCTTTTGAGATGAAGAAGAGGCTTCACATTTTGTATGATTATGTGGCTTTTTTAGGGCTAAGGTATGATCATCTTGGGTTGCATTTTCCTGCACCAGAAGATCTTTTTACAGTCCTATTGAAGAAGAAACTGTCTTTTGAGATTAAGAAGAGACTTCTTATGAGATGATCCTGTTAGGGGTCAATAGATTATTGGTGGATGCAGTGCTAGGACTATGGAAAGCCCCCCTTTCCTCCTATTATTACTACTACTACTACTACTACTACTACTACTACCTACACTTATCATTTCATTTCAGAGAATATGTGCAAAACAATAAGATATGATAAACATGCTGCCACAAATCGTTTAGCGTTTCAACCTGTCCTCTTACATTGCATGCCAATTCAGCCCATACATTGTCAATAGGATTGAGATCTGCTCCCCTTCCAGGCCAATCAATTACAATTAGTCTGGTCTGTTTGGATAACCAGTTTTGGGTAACTCTAGCCATGTGAATTGGGGATTTATCGTACACAAAATATACTGCTTCATGTCCAAACAAGGCAGAAAAGAATTATTTAAGATGTCAACATATTGCATTGATGTTAAATTTCCATCTATTCTTATAAATTCACCGGTGCCTCCAGATGTCATCCAGCCCCATACTCCTGCAAAAAAAGAAAATAATGCTTAGTTTTTGCGGAATTGTTGACAGAATAATTTTGCCTGAAATATTTCAATATTTACCAATCATCAAACTATTAGCCAGGTTCTTAGACTACAAGTCTATTTGAAGATGCAATAGCAGAAATCACGCCCCTATTTTATCTTATATGCTTCTGTTTTGACATACTGTAAGCGACTAACAAGGACAGTTTTCATAGGTTAAAAGCAATTACGTTCAATTTTGTGAAGCTGTTATTGACTGTGTAAGTTAGCATTATGAATAAGGGAGGTGAGTAAGATTCATTGGCGAATGAATTGCAGATGACTTCAAACAAATCTGCAAATCTCTGACTTATAGACAAAGGAGAAACAAAATAAACGAAATGTTTGGCAGTGCATCTTATTATTTAAGGAAAAGAAATAAACATGAAATTTTATACATCTATGATCCGTTTTCCGTCCAATAATCAGTCAAGTGTGAAAATATCTTAGTTTCATTTATATTACTCTGCTAATTGTTATTAAAATTGCATTTTATTATATCTTTAACAGTTTGTGTGTGTCTTTACATAAATGCTTTAATGTCAAATCAAATAAATCACAACTTGCTAACACCGAAATAAAAATATATAGGGCTTCTGGGCCTACAGAACTGTATATGTATATATATCAGGCAACTTTTTAAATTATCAATGATTTTTTTACCGAAATAAAAATATATAGGGCTTCTAGGCCTATATATAGGGCTTCTAGGCCTACAGAACTGTATATGTATATATATCAGGCAACTTTTTAAATTATCAATGATTTTTCTCTCTTACTGCTAACAAAGATCAAAGCATGAAAGTTCTTATTGCCAAATATCAATCTCATATCATTATAAACTTTGTAATATTGTACTGCTTTTTGCAGTATAATATTACAAAATTTATTATAAGTAAGTATTATTGCTTATGTTAGAGAATAATTAGCCACTATTTAGTAGCCGAAAACAAAACGTTTAGCAAATAATAATGTTTTTCACTTACATAATTTATTTCCTTATGGTATTATTTTGATTAGCAAAATCATTTCACTGATAATGCTCTCAGTATATAATTATTGCTTTATACTTAGACAAATGATGAGATATAATTGTTGTTTACAACATACAAAAGAAATATCATTCATGAAACAGTTGAGGCGAAATAATGCAATACGGATCATTATGAATGTTTTTATACATTATCATAATGTTCTTGATATATCGCTTAATGTTATTACTATTAAGGATTCTAATTGATTCAAGATCAATTAGTTATAAACTATAATACGATATTTAAATTCAAAATAAATGTAATGACAAATAAATCCATAAATTTAGATCTATATCAATTGATCTTGAATCAAACTATAATACGATATTTAAATTCAAAATAAACGTAATGACAAATAAATCCATAAATTTAGATCTATATCAACCCTGTTTCATCAGTATCAATATTAAACCCTTAGTGCTATTATAGCTAACCATTCAATTCCACATTGATAATGATTCATCCTGTTAATTGTAAAATATAAATTAAACATTAGAGGATAAATCTTACCTAGAGAAAATCTTCTGCTATTACTCTGAGGCTACACACAACGGCTTTCATATCTTTTCTCTACAGGTCTATGGACCCAAACGTCTCCACTATGGTCACTGCTGAAAGATTTCTCATCCGTAAATATTACAGATGCACAATCAGAGTCATTCCAATGCTGATATTGATAGGCAAAGCCGATGCGATTCATTACATTTCATGGTGTTAGCAATTGTTTTTTTGCTGCTCTTCTTCCAGGCAGATTGCTCTTTCATAATCTAATCATGAGAAGTATTAATGTTAACATTAATCTCTATTTAAAAAGCTATTTTTGCATATGATTATTTGCCATTATTACTTCTAATTTGCTATGAAAAATCTCTAGTTTGAGTTAGAAAATACCTTAAATGCATACTTATCGTCTTCTCACAGTGTCTATCGAAACTGATAAATCTAATTCTGAATGTAGTATTTCTGCCAATTTGAATGGGCTTTCCTCAGACTTTTCTATTAGGTAAGTATCATCCTGACAAGTTGTTAGTCGAGGTCTTCCAGATGATTTTCAAGGAGATACAGTCCCTCTTTCACGATACTGTTTAATAATATTCAACACTCTTCTACTTGACACTCCAATGATACTTGCAATATCATTAATACTTCTGCCTTGTTGCTT
Source organism: Olivierus martensii (assembly GCA_000484575.1). Classification (NCBI taxonomy): domain Eukaryota; kingdom Metazoa; phylum Arthropoda; class Arachnida; order Scorpiones; family Buthidae; genus Olivierus; species Olivierus martensii. Next base: position 50,586 of record AYEL01069708.1, read on the forward strand.
GTGACAAATCATTAATTTTCTAACATCCTTAGATTTAGGATGAGGCATCGTTTTCTTTAAATACTCTGCAGAAAGCAAAAACACAGACGACAACAATAACATTTATTACACACAGACAATCACTTAGTACTAAGTATTACTTGACTTATCGTTTGATAATTCAAGTAATACTTGTATTTATTCTGTACAAACTTATTACATTAATATTTATAACGTCAGCCTCAGTATTAATATGACAAAGTATTAATAATTATCTGTGTAAATTGTTTTGTTATCTGATTAATTCCATCACTGCTTAATCCCCACCACCCCCCATTTACACAACTTGAAACAATATGGAAGCTTCTATCGTTGCATCGTAGATAGCCAATATAGCCAAACCTGTTCTGACTAATGCATGATGAATTTGTGAATTGAAAGGAAGCCGAACTCCTCCTGGAAAAGTGAAAACCTTTTTGCAACCGATTGTACAGTTCGTTCCAAAAAGTTTGTCACCTACTTTGCAGGGGCTGAGCTTACCGGAAGTTGATCGGTTATAAAGTCTGTCAGTTTGAACTTGCATAGTGAAAGCTAAAAATGGACACATCTGTTCTGACTAAGAATAGGGGTGAGGTATACGAATGAGATGGGTCGATTACAGTGCTCTGAACTGAAAAGACTAATCACTCACTATTTCAAGCCAGGCAGACTTTCTAGTTATGAATTGAGTAAATAGATAACACTCTTTAATATCATTTTTTAAATTTTAATATGCTAATATAAATATACCGTATTTGTTTGCTGCCATATATTATCAAGAATGAAATTTTATTTCGATAAACGTGAATTTTTGAAGTTTAAACTGAAAAAAAGATTTCATATCGAGAATGGCAGCGATGTTTTGTGAATTATAATAACTAGATTTGTAAGTAGTATATATACTCGAAAGACAATTATTTTGGTAAATCTAAAGCAAATGCATATTTAAGAACTTTTATCTGCATGAACGTGAATTTTTGAAGTTTAAATTGAAAAAAGATTTCATATGCAGCGATGTTTCATGAATTATAATAACTAGTTTTATAAGTAGTATGTATCTATTCGAAAAGACAATTATTTTAGTAAATCTGAAGCAAATGCATATTTTTATATGATTAGTTCAAAATAAACATTTAATGATATCATTTCTTATGAAATACTTTATTAATTAGGGCCTATATTTTAAAATGAAATTTTGTAAAAACTAAGATTAGCATTTACTGTATATCTTTACAAATCTTAGAAAATATTTATTTTCCTTTTCATTTTGAATTAAAGCAATCAGAGAAGTGATGAAAATCTGCAAAATAATTCTTCTTCGAGAAAATTTTTCCATTAATCATTTCAATTAAAATATTAAAAGTTTATTAGAAATAAAATTTAAAAAGTATTGATTACCTAAAACAAGATCACGTAATTAACTATTCTGTAAAGCGAAAATTTATTGTCTTGTTTGAGTTATAAATAACAAAATTAATAATGAGTTTCTAGTCTTCTGAAGTTAATCAATTATACATTTTTGTTGTTTTTTTCCCTCTCTCCTCCTTCAAGTAGTTGAGAAACATTTATTAATTTTTCTAAAACTATATTTAGTTTCTATAATTTTTAACTGGATTTTGTTTCTATGCCGAGAATAATTTAACGAAAAACTGCAAAAAAATAAATATGATATAACTGATAAGAATAAAATCATTTATTATGTAAAACGTGATATTTTCTGATAGTTCATCACAGAATATCCAATTACTATAACCTTAAAATTTTAATTATTCAACTTTTGAAACATTTTTAACCTATAAGAATGTTAAAAATATTTATTTAAATACATGTATTTGAATTTCAAATTAAGATTTCGTATATTATTAATTCACGTGTTTACAAAATTTTAATTTTAATAAATATTTAATTTAATTTAATTTAATAAAGTACAGGTCAAATATTGTTTATAAACAGACACTGACCATACATAACAATTAATAATACAAGTATTTTAAAAACGTATATAGTAGAGAACCACATCAATAATAAAGACCAAATCATAACATATATTTTATCCTTAGCGAGTGTTGTTTTAAAAATTGAACTAATTGTAGATGAGTATTATTAAAAAGATCACATGGAATCAAATCCTGTTTTTCAATTAGACGATAGGGGAAAGATCTCTTAGTCAAGTTTAGTCTTATATGTTTGTATGTTAGTAAAAAGTTGGTTCTTAGTCTGCGATCCGGTATTTTTATTAAGATGTCAGAATCATGCATATTTAAATTGATATAATAATGAAGAAATTTTAGATCATAATAAAAAATTCGGTTATCAATGTTCATTTTTTCAGTTTGAATAGGGAGAATATCAGTTGAGAATTTGACATAGTTAAAGAAAGTAGATTTAATTTTTTGCAGAATTGCAATATCCTTTGATACTTATTCGGATACAGAACAAGCAGAGCCGATAACTTTTTCCCATTTTTTAATAGAAATATTATTATTCATTATCGGAAATTTAAACTTGAGATCACTTTTTTTTTATTAATTCGATCTTACAAGCTAGAAAACAAACATGACAAATTGCCTGATTAAATGGTTTCTATAAATTTTTAACTATAAACGTAGAAGGTTATGCTGTCTTACATTAAATCTGATCACGATATAAAATCCGAATTCGAATAGTTATCTTTTGCGAGCATCATCAATCTGCATTGGCAGGCAGAAGGAATTGCGATTCTATTTTGTAACGAATGATCTGGATCAAGTTTGAGTTTCTTTTTTCTTTTTCTTCTAAAATTATTGTTCTCCATATATATTTTGTTTTGAGTATTCGTATATACGTTTAGAGAAAAACATGCTAATATTTTAAAAAAAATTTATTAAATTTTCAATGAACCACTACCAAAATAAATGCATAAAAATATTAAGCTTTTATCCAAAGAATTAAGAATAATAATATAGCCAAAATGATTATATAAAGCATGAAACATATATAGGATATCATAAAAGTCATTTTATCGAAATTACTGTGCTTCTAGTTTCTTCATATCTTGCATTAAAACTATGGATTGCTTCCTATGTCAATAGACACGTCATTGCAACAAATATTAGTGTAATCATGAAAAATCTTAATACAAGTGTGAAATAATCATAGTTTTAAATAATATTTTCTCGATGAAACGATTTTTAGAACATCCTGTCTTTAAACAACATGCGATGGAAACTTTTTATGCAAAAACTACGATTTAGAGTAATATCTATTTATGAACAACGAAGAAAAATATTTTTTCAGTTTATTTCAATTATAAAATGTTACAAGAAGCATTTGTATTCGGTAAAACACAATCGTGAAAAAATAGTTTAGGAATGCTATAAAGGAATATTAAACGAAACATTTGCGCGTTATTCAGTTTCCGACTATATTCGTCTTTGAGAATTAGAATAAATTTTTGGAACATTATTTCTGTTTGGAGCATACCAAAAATGTTTCTTTAAAATCCTTTTTTTAATAAGATCTGCACATTAAAATTATTTCCAAAACATGAACTCGTCTCTATATTTGAAAAAGTTTCCTTTGAACACAAAAAATACTTATTTTTTATTTTTTAATCTAAAAGTTATGATGTAATTATATTAAAATTAAAATATATAATGAGTATTTATTATTATAAATATATATATAGATCAAATGCCACATGGAACTGATTTGTGACTTCTGACTTTCTTGTAATATCGACAACTGCTTGAATTTATATCAGAGACTGGGGGTAGTAGAATTAATTATTATTTAAGATTATATGTAATATTACTTTGAATCTTTGGAATTTTGATTAAACAAGTTTTATTGTTAACTTGTTTTGTGCTTTATTATTGTTTAAATAAAGCTTTGGTTAACATTTTTTTGTAAGTGTTTGAGTCAAATAAATTATTTTTATTATTTAACCAGTAAGTATTGTAAGTATTGTAAGAAAGCCGAACATCTTCCACTTAAGTGACAATCTTTTTGGAACGAACTGTACATATACATATAGTTTTATTTTTATAATTTTATTGTAGATCTACTTGTAATGATGACTGAAATATAAATTCTTTGTTTTATTAATTAAGTCTTTTAAGATAATTAATAATTGTTGATCATATCACAAAATTGCAGTTTAGCCTACATTTTACAGCTCACAATTTCCTAATACTAAATACAGAAAATTAGTATGAAACCATTTGTGAAGAAGTTAATTTTGTTATTACTTCATTAAATAATAATGAAAATAATAAGTAATAAAGTATTATGTTTAGTTTAAGAGTTAACTCACATTTCAATCCTTCTTATCATCAATTAGAAATTATGAGTTACAGACCGGTAGTCCGTCTCCTAATGAACTCTCTTGGCTCGTGACATCATCTACTCTAAATCGTTTCCACTGATCCAGTGTGAGATGTCCTTCTTATCATCAGTTAGAAATTATGAGTTACAGACTGGTAGTCCGTCTCCTACTGAACTCTCTTGGCTCGTGACATCATCTACTCTAAATCGTTTCCACTGATCCAGTGTGAGAATATGAGAATGATCTCATATCAGTGTTTTATATTCAGTACAAAATTAATTGTAAAGAGGATGACATAAATTGATTACTCTGTAAACTAAGAAACATGAACTCATTGTACGAGTATGTAAATGACTAAAAGTTCGGGACTATGAAAGTCACTACTATAAAAATGTGTACGTCAAATGCCACATGATTTGTGACTTCTGACTTTCTTGTAATATCGACAACTGCTTGAATTTATATCAGAGACTGGGGGTAGTAGAATTAATTATTATTTAAGATTATATTTAATATTACTTTGAATCTTTGGAATTTTGATTAAACAAGTTTTATTGTTAACTTGTTTTGTGCTTTATTATTGTTTAAATAAAGCTTTGGTTAACATTTTTTTGTAAGTGTTTGAGTCAAATAAATTATTTTTATTATTTAACTTTACTTATTTTGGGAATTTATTCAATTTATTGGTATTAGTTTCTAATATCTTTTCATTATTTATTTTTAATATCTTTTCATTATTTATTTCTAACACTCATTTGATACTTCTAATAACCATAAGTTTTTTGATTATTTGCTTTGCTTTATTGTGTAGACTTTAGATTTAGTGTTAGCTATTTATTTTCAGAACTAGAAAAAAACCTGAGCTCAGGCTGAACTCTGGATTTGCAAGGTCATAAAAGCCATTAGGTTTAGATTATTGCTAATTTTGAATATTTCGACTTTGCACATTTATATAATTTATTAGTATGTATCAATTATTCTGTTTACTGGTAACCAATAGATTTCAGTTTCATTAGAGAAATGAAATGCATAATATCTTTTTATATTATAGGTGTCCCTCGCTTTACATGATTAATTGGTTCTATGAAATAATGGCATAGCACGAAATTGGGTAAAGTAAGTTGAATTTAGCATGGGTGAGATAGGGATAGAGGTTTCTTCAGAAGGATAAAATAATGAAAACTTTACACCTCTGAGAAAAAAAAATTTTAATGAATGAATGGATAGATGTATGAATTTAATTAATACAATGCCATAAACATCTAAACACTAAATACTTCTGACAATCTTCAATCCAATGATGAATGGATTGGGTCTGGTGAGTCTGGATCATTGCTCTCTTGAAGTCCCTGGAATGATAGATTGAGGATCTTCAACTTTTTTAATGAAACAGTCGAGACTCAGCTGACGGGCAGGATTCTTTTTCTCTCTACAAAGTTTTTTGTAGCAAGCCAAAGAATTCTGAATTTCTCTCATAACTTTGGCAGCTTCTAGTCTCATTAAGATTATTTTCTTAAATTATTCTGATTGCACTGCCAATGTGTTTAAAAATTTCAGTCATTTGTTTTGTTGAAATCTGTTTGATGGGCTCAGCAACAAAACAAAAAGTTAAAAAATTAAAATCACGTTATAGTTGAAATGTGTAAAGTGGGATTGCGTATAACGAGGGATACCTGTATATAACAATGGTGGGCAAACTGTGGCTCTCAATCCACATATGGCTCCTGACACAATATTGGTTTTTATTGTCATTTTTCCTAAACTTTTATATTAACCAATCTATAGTTGTATAGGTATGTACTAATATTGGAATATTTTATTTCATTCATCATTCACTAATATTGGAATATTTTATTTATCTTTAAAGATAAGTAAAAAATAGATATTTTGAAACTTCAGATTTTTAACTTTTAAATGATACTGGCCAAAAGGTTTATTAATGTGGATTTTATCATTATATTTTGTTGGTAAGAAATGTTTCAACATTTGATGGCCTGTGTTAGTCCCGTCAAAATTAATTCCAAAAGTGACTATTAGAGATTAAATATATTCTTCTTTGATGACTAAGATTACTATATAATTGTATTTATTATTATTTATAAAAAGTATTATATGTAGCTCTTATTACTGAAGAACTTGCCCACCCTTGTTATATAACATTAATTGAATGAATTATAGTATGCTATAAATATCCTGCATATTGTCTACACTTAAGTATAGATATATTGAAGTGTGAGGCCCGCAAGCCCGCGAAGCCCGCTGAATTAAAACAAGCGGTCTCCGACAGGCGGATAGCCTAAGAGCGTATAGATTTTTTATTACTTCAATATATCTATACTTGAGGTGAAACTTTTGTTTAATATTTTCACAGTAATATACTGTATTTGTTCTTATATAGCCCAAATTCTTAAATTCACCATGATTATCAGTGTTTTGCAGGAATAGGATAAATTAAAGCATAATTTCCAAAAACTATTTTATTATTTCAACTTAAAAAATATATAATCTCTTAAAAATTTAACACGTAAATTTTGAAAATTTATGTATATTAGCATTAAATTTTTAAGAGATTATATATTTTTTAAGTTGAAATAATAAAATAGTTTTTGGAAATTATGTGTTACTCGTGCGACGGTGGATATGACTGGAGTTCGTCTTTTGGGTAGCGGTTGTCTGTCGGGTCTTTCTCTGTCTCTTCAATGACGATGTTTCTCTTTCCTCCACAGCCTAAATTTGTTGAAGTCATAAGAACAAATACAGTATATTACTGTGAAAATATTATAGATATATTGGTTGAAATTTCAAATTATTATTGAGGATATTTTACCAAATGGAAACATGCAAAGGCTTTAATATAGACATAAAAATATTTGGAATTGAGAAGTTTAGAGATAAGATTAAACTAAATATTCTGAGCAAAAATAAATCCTTGCATAATAATTCTGAATTAAATTGTAATTTTAATGATTAGTTTTCAAATCAAGGCTATGGTGTCATCATCTATTGAGTTAATAATTAATTAATTTTTAAATTTAAACTAAAGTGGTGCCATCTAATATTTAATAATTAGACTAGAATTTTTAACTTAATTATCATTATTACAATTACAGTTTAACTCAGAATTATTATACTAGGGATTAATTTAGCTTGGAATATTTAATTCATTGTTATCCCTTAGTTAGCTTCAATTAGATTATATGGATAAGATATTATTTAACGATGATAAGGAGATAGAGATGAAAAGGACAGTAGAATGATTTAAACATTAGTGATAAATAATAAAAGAAAACATGAATGCATTATTAATAATAATTTTTTAGATATCATTTTAAATATAGATATGATTGAGAAAATGGTATGATAAAACTAGATAATTTATAAATATAGTTATATAAAAGTTATAGGCTGGACTAGACTCCTGATTATCCAGTTTTGGATTAATTGGGTAAAAGGAAAAATGATGTTTATTTATAAATATCATCTGAAATAAATATAAAGAAATGAATCTACAAAGTATGATCAAAATTAGGAACAAATTAAAAATCCAAATTTTTTGAAATAATTTGCTTTTCAAATAATTTGTTATTAAATGAGGGGAAGCCAAAAAGTTCTTACCCTTATCATGACACAGATGTGCTAAGCATTTGAAATTTGATCCTCCAACTCTTCCTTCTCCACATATCCATCTCCTAGAATGGATGAACAGACTTGTTAAGATCAAGGACCACATAGATTCACTGTGACTTATAGAAGGGCTACCAAAAAACCATGAAAGGTATATATCATATCATATATGTTTATTAATTACATTTTACAAAGAAGCATAATCAAAAGTAAACAAAGAATTTTTAATTGGATGCATAGCATTGCATTGATTTAGCAATTTTTTTTATTTGACATTTGTATTAGTCAAATGCAAAATTGATTCTAAATTTTCATTAAGTGGCAATGCTACCTTGTATGTAAGTACAATTTTTTTAAATTATCTATTTCCAAGGATGTGTTTCATACACATAAATACATGTAATAATAAACATTTTTTATTTTTAAAATATTATTATTATTTTTCCTTATTGTTTAAAAACATTATCATTAAACTGTAAAAATAATTTCACATCAGAAAAATATTATTTGAAAATGCATTGTTGAAAACTACAAATAATAATTCATTGATTGTGTGACTTGTTAAAATAATACATGGTGAGTTGGGTCACCAACAAATCATTGGAAGGCTGCAGTCTGTGCATCACTGTCCTAGGGCCATGCACTTCTCATACCTGTGTAACAGTTGTTTAATCCATTCTTTGTAGAAGTTGGCAGATTTTGAGGCAAATCAGTTCTCCACAGCAGTAATGATCTCATCATTATCGAAGAAACATTTTCCCTGTAAATGTTTTTTCATGGTGAGTTGGGTCACCAACAAATCATTGGAAGGCTGCAGTCTGTGCATCACTGTCCTAGGGCCATACACTTCTCATACCTGTGTAACAGTTGTTTAATCCATTCTTTGTAGAAATTGGCAGATTTTGAGGCAAATCAGCTCTCCACAGCAGTAATGATCTCATCATTATCGAAGAAACATTTTCCCTGTAAATGTTTTTTCATATTTTAAAACATGAAGAAGTCTGACAGTGCCCTGTTGGGGAATACAAGAAATGAGGCAAGGTTGCATAGATAAGAGATTGTTTCTGCAGCTTGGTATGCACGTGCATTGTAAGCTAGCAGAAAAACAGTTTTTAACAGCAAACCAAGTCATTTTTCCTTGATACTGTCCCATAAGTTTTGTAGCAAGTTCGTGTAGTATGTACCTGTTATTGTTGACTCTTTTTATAAGTAATCTGTTAATATGATACCTTTGCTGTCCCAAAACACAGACAACATGACCTTTCTGGTTGATCGTTGCACCTTTTTGGATGTGGGTGATGATGCATGTTTCCATGTTTTGCTCATTTCCTTGATTTCAGGATCATTTTAGATAAATCCTGAGGTCAAATTAAAATTTATTCAAAATATTTTAATTTATTTTAAATTTATTTAAAGTCTACTAACTTATTGAACTAAAATTTAAACAATTTATTTATATTTTCCTGAAGGGTGGAACAAATTTCTCCCATACCATGCCTGGTCAGACAGCACCATTGCATCATTTGCCCCCTCAAGGTATGTATTATTTATATAAGTAAAATTCATTTATTTGTAATATCAAAACAAGACTAGATGCTTCACGAAAATATTATATATTAGTTCAAATAAAGATGTTTTGTATAATTAAAAATATGACATAAATTTAACAGGATTTACAAGTATCCTTTGATTTACAAATACATAATGTATATTTTAGAAACTGTTCATAGGGTGTAAATTTGTAAGACTAAACTTCATTTCAAATTATTTCAATGTAAAAATTTCTGATTTGTTTTTGGATGCAAAATCATCATTAAAGTAAATTTAAATAATGCATATTATATAATTGTTTACAATTGTTTATTATCTAATTCTTCATTTTCTATTTGATTTTGAATTTCTGAACTGCTAAGTGCCAAGTAATCTTTGAATTTAAGTCTGTTACAGCAATAAACATAACAATCATTGTGACTTTATTTATTATTTAAAGATTTATAAAATTTTTACAAATATTGTTTCTAAATTTATTCATAATTTTTAAAAAGTTTCTTCGCCGCTAGCAAACTACATAATGGACGATCCCTCTGTCAGCACATTAGTGCTTATGTTACTGAGGAAACTAATGCATGCTGAAGCCGAGTATTGTAAGGAAGCCGAACGTATCCGGTGAGGTGACAAACATTTGGGCTGGAGCTGTATATTAAGCAGAAATGTATACATTTTTAATAGATTACATAAAATACAGTACAGTATTATTTAAAATAATCACAAATAGAAGTTTTTTTGGCAATAGTAAGTTTTTTCAGGTGAATTTCTTCAACCAAATCCTGACAAACAAACAAATTGTTTAATAATTCCTCATTATTATTTCTTAAGGAGATTTATAAAATTTTTACAAATATTGTTTCTAAATTTATTCATAATTTTTAAAAAGTTTGATTCTGATAAATTAGACCAAACAAATTTAAATTGTATTTTATCACTAGTTGAAATACATATCTCAATTAAAAATGTTGGACCTGATTATACCTCATAATATTGGCAGTTTCTTCATGGGCCAAATTAATATGTCATTTCAAAAGAAATACTCCACAATTTAAAAAGTTTTTATTTTTTTTGTTGATCATCACTTGAGGAGACACTATTATCACTTGTCTTTGTATCTCCCTTTGCTTTCTTAATTATTAGGTCTTCCCAGTCATCGTCAATAGCATCAGATGTCTACAGGTCGTTGTCAAAATTTGCAAATTTTTCTAAAGGAATTGATCCTAAAATTGGTTGTAATTCTGTGATTGTGGGTTCATCCAATGCTGGTTCTTCTAACGTTGATTTGTCTGCACTTGATTGAATTAATCCACACTTTTCAAAACATTTTTTTATTGTTTCTGTTTTTACCTTGTTCCGTGAATAATTTAAAAAATAAATTGCATCCAGAAGAGTTATTTTTTTTCCAAGTTCAATGGCATTTTCACAATTTTCTATATTGAATAACAAATGTCAGCAACTTTTTCCTATAATTTAATTTTACATTTTGTATTATTCCTGCATCACATCGTTGAAGGTGGCTTGTAGTGTTTGGTGGCAGAAAAACCAATTTTGTATTTTCTGATTCAATAAATGGATGAGCAGAGCAATATTGGCAGTTTCTTCATGGGCCAAATTAATGTGTCATTTCAAAAGAAATACTCCACAATTTAAAAAGTTTTTATTTTTTTTGTTGATCATAGAAACATTTGTTAAGATTATTTGCCTATTTTTCGACATAAATAGCATCATTTTCATCTATTTTTGCCACCTTGAAACAAATAGTTATAAATAGCATAATAAAGTAGCTATGGGACTAAATTAATAAAGCTACATACATGTTTGCATTATGATTGAACACAAAAAGCAGATGATTGTCATTTTGATCCAGTAAACTGAAGAACAGCCTTCATGACATTAAATTTGATAATGATAAATTCCTTATGGCCACAATGAAATATAACTAGTATTTTAAATGGGAAGATATGTACACACTTGTTTTAAAGTGGCAAAAAGCAATTGAAAGAAAAGATGAATATAGACAACCCTGACTTATATAGATCTATACTTATGTAAAGGTTCCCTGACTAAAAACAAATATATTGAATGTAGTGGATGAAGTTATAACACAGCAATATAAGTATTTTTCTTCTAATTTCATCATTTATCTTATCTCATGTATGCATGTTTTATGGACTTATTAGATTAGTTTTAGTTAACGAACTGGGCTCAAACCCAGACCTCTCTTGAAAAACTGAAGGTATGGGACCAGAACTGAATCTGAATCCTCCAAGATGGTAAGCAGCTGCTTTATCACATAATGTATGTGCTTATTTTTTAATATAATTATTTTTAATATTATGTCTTTGTGACACAATATAGGGTACTATTTTAGTACTATATAGGATATGAAATGACTCATTTAGGTAAATCAGGAATTGCCTATATATAGTAAAATAGAAATTTGTTTCTAAAGATTACATCCATAAAATATATTAGACAATGAGGTAAAAATAAATAAAAAAGTAAAAAAAAGTTTTTTTATACAACTGTATAAAAAATTTATTTATTTTTACTTTTGAACTGACTTATATATTTATACTTTTAAAATGATATATTTATTTGGCTAATATTAGGTTGAGTTTTAGAAGAACAATAAAATTTATTACATTAGGCTTTATGGAGTTTATTTCTAAATTAATAGGCAACCAAGTTTTTGATATATAAATACGAGGGGGACCCAAAAATAACCGGAATCATACTCCTGCGCATCGTGTACTTGTAGTATGAGGTTGCGCCACTAGGGCACTGTGGGAGGACCTCTCCTGAATCAGTATTCCAAGTGGCGTCAACCAACAGCGACGCATGTGGTTTCTTTGGCAGTTCTGTGTGTGTGTGTCTGTGTGTCTGTAGTGCACTCATGACATAAAGAAATGGCAGATTCTCACGAACAACGTGCTGCTGTGAAGTTTTGTTTCTTACTCAGCAAGAACGCAGCTGAAACTGTTGTGATGTTGCAAACAGCTTACAAAGAACATGCTCTCAGTAAAACGCAAGTGTACAAATGATTTTCTTGGTTTAAAAGGGGGAAATGGCCATTGAAGATCAGCCCCGTTCTGGTTGTCCTTCAAATGTGCGAACCGAGGACAACATTGCCAAAATCCGTGATCTCATCGGGGAAGATCGACACAGAATAATCGACCACTCGAAGACTTATCCGGGTTGTCCTGGAGCTCCATTCAGTGCATTTTACACAATGATTTGGGAATGCAACGAGTAGCTGCTAAGTTTGTGCCCAGACTTCTCACCAAAGAGCAAAGGAATCGTTGCGTGGAAGCCTGTCGTGCAATGAAGGATGCAGTCACAGATGATCCACAGTTTTTAAACAAAATCATCACAGGCAATGAGTCATAGTACCATGGGTACGATCCCGAAAGTAAACAACAGTCAAGTCAATGGAAATCACCTGACTCGCCTCGTCCAAATAAAGCTTGTCAGGTTAAATCGAATTTGAAGATAATGCTGATCTGTTTTTTTGACATCAAACGGATCGTACACTCAGAATTCGTCCCTCAAAACCAGACCGTCAACCAACAATTCTATTTGGAGGTGTTGAAACAACTGTGCAGAAGTGTGGCAGGAAAACATCCGGCCTTGTGGAATTCCAGCAAGTGGTTCCTGCATCATGATAACACTCCTGCGCACACAGCTCTCAGTATTCGCCGGTTTTTTGCCTCAATGCAGACGATTACCTTGATCCAACACACCCTATTTGCCAGATTTGGTTCCCACAGATTTCTTCCTGTTCCATCAGATGAAAAGGGACTTGAAATGCAAGCATTTTGCCAATGTCGACGAAGTCAAATGCAATGTCACAATGACACTAGCAGGTATCAAAGAGGCCAAATTTGCAAGGTGCTTCCAACAATGGAATGAATGTTTGGACAAGTGCATTAGTACTAATGGAGAGTACTTTAAAGGTGATAAAAGTTGTATTTGAAAAGTTAAAAAAATAAAGTCCATGCTTTTTATCAGGAAATTCCGGTTATTTTTGGGTCCCTCCTCATATATACTGCATAATCTCTATTGATTTTATGATTATAACATTAGGTGCAACTACACTATAATATTCCATCATTTATATTACAGTAGATGCTGCATATACTGCAGATTTTTTTTAATAATCAAACAAGTTAGCAAATGCATATGCAATGCACTTTGCAATGGTTTACAATATAATAATGCAGGCATTTTTGCTATATTTGCAAGAAAAATAATAATAATTTTCTGCTGCTATTTTCCCAATAAAATGTTTCTTTGACATTATTAGCCTTTTAAATTTTATTATATAATAATAAATCTCACCCTGCATATATTCTGTATTTTTGGAGAGCACTGCAGTACAAATGCTCAAAATTGCATTTATACTGTAGGAGTGATTATTATAATTCACTTTTAAACAAAATTGTATCTGCTGATAGATTTCAGCAAAGAATCTAAATATCAAATTTTGTAAAAACTCATCCAATGAGTAAAATTGATAGATGGGCATGCCAACAATAATGTTTTTTGAAAATATGCTTAAAGCAAGAGAAATTTTTTGTTATGGAAAAAATCGATCACTGTCATTATAGAAAAAACTACCATATAAACCTGGGCTGTCCAAAAGGCAGCCCGCCAAGCCATTTTGTTTGGCCCGCGAGGCTTTCACAATTTGTGATATTACTTTAACATTTTTTCACTTTTATTTATTAATTTTTTTGAGAGATTAATAAAAACAATCCTAAAATTGAATTATATTAATCAATTAATTAATTTTTCTTAATTATTAGTAATTTTTAATTATCAACACTATCAATGACGCATCTTTTATAAGACTCAATTACACATCAATTTTAGCTATCCATGACATCACATTTTTATAAGACATTCAATCACGTCAATTTTAGTTTTACTATTTCCGGTTTAAAGTTTTGAATTGTGACCGTATTTTAGTTATTTTTTGGTTTCTATTTATAGTTTGAATTATGACTGTATATTAGTTATTTTTTGGTTTCTAACACACACCATTTTAGTGGTGTGACCGTTGTTGTGAGATTGTGTTTTAATTTTATTTTACTGTTTACTTTAATTTTATTTTATTTTTATTTTACTATGAGTTTGTTCTATTTCTGAAATGAGTGAAAAAAAATGTAAAATAGAAAATGAAAATCGAGTACAGTCGATTCTCGCCGTATTTTAGTTGGCTGCTGGTCGTGTGGGACAGGTAGCCGTTCAATGCAGTGTCATTAACATTGGAAACTCTTCCGTTCCAAACCAACATGTTCTGATATTACAGGTGGTCGCTGACTGCAGGAGTCTCTCAAGACAGGTTTTACTCTATTTTAGAAATAAAACCTTTTCTCTTGATTAATGCTAGGAATAATTACCTACATAAAATTTGTTATTTTTATTCTAATCACTATTTATATCAGATATATTTTCATATAAAATGTACTTTATATATCATTAACTTAATATAATTTTGTATTAATATGAACTGCCTCTTGGTATATAGCAGATATCTATGATATTGAATTTTTCAAAAAATATCTTTATCATAATTGCAAACATTTATTTCATAAAATGTCCACAAGCATATTTTGTTGTGATTTGAACATTATTCCCTATCCACATGCAAATTTGATCAGTAAAATATTATAAATCTGGTTCAATATAAATCTTACATAAGTGAATATAACTTTAATTAGTAAAATAATTATCAGAATAAAATCCTTAATGTAATTTTTCAGATTATAATCATTTTAAACCTAACCTAATCTAACGTAACCTAAAAGTTAGGTTAAGCCATCATATTGTTCATGAGATAATCTTTATTTGGTAGTAGCCACTTTTAGAGCCTTCTATGAGCTGGCCAATACCCGTGGTAGGTCTAACTTCCAGAAAATTAATTTATTTTTGCAAATAATTTATCAGAATCATAGCTTTAAATATTAATGTTAAATTCATATCTAATTCTTAGAAAATTTTATAGTTTTATAAATAATAAACAAACCAACCATTGTAGTTTTATGTATTGCCATATTAGGTTTACATTCAAAAATCACTTTGCACTTAACATCTCTAAAATTCAAAATCAAAGAACAAGAAATAAGATAAATATGTATTTAGCCTAATTGCTATAGTATAATATGAATTATTGTATTTGCCTTAATACTTTGGGTACGCAGCACCTATAGCAAGGATCAAACTTGCGTCTCCCATTTTTTTTCATTTAATGATGATAATGCTAAAACTGAATTATCTCCATCAAAATGAGTTGATTTTGAATCTGCTATAAGATAATTATTTATTTGTAGGTATAAATAAAAAATCATTTAACAATTTTCATTCGTATTTAATGACTAATGAGCAAAAATAGGAAAATATAGGTACTATAATACAAAATCAAAATAATAGTTATAAAAACATAAGTTTAACATATTTTACGATAAGTAAAGAAATCAGTTAAACAAGTTTTCTTTCATATTTAATAACCAAAAATGGGAAAGTTCACAATATGAGTACATTACAAAATCAAAATAATATTTATCATAAAATTTATAAATGTCTAAAATTCAGAAAGCAGCGAATGAAACTAAAATTCTTATGGAATGAGCAAATAGATTTGTACAAATCCCCTTTTATTATGCTTCTTTAGGTCTTTCTATGAATTTTCACTGAAGAGGCAGAAACCCAATGAATCATTGTAAACTTTTACTTTAGTTATCGTAAAATATGTTAAACTTATGTTTTTATAAGTAAAGAAATCAGTTAAACAAGTTTTCTTTCATATTTAATAACCAAAAATGGGAAAGTTCACAATATGAGTACATTACAAAATCAAAATAATATTTATCATAAAATTTATAAATGTCTAAAATTCAGAAAGCAGCGAATGAAACTAAAATTCTTATGGAATGAGCAAATAGATTTGTACAAATCCCCTTTTATTATGCTTCTTTAGGTCTTTCTATGAATTTTCACTGAAGAGGCAGAAACCCAATGAGTCATTGTAAACTTTTACTATAAAAATATAACTTTTATCAATAAAAATAGCATCCCTTCTTGACCTGTCGCCTTTGTTTGAGGTACAGCTTGGCTGCTCTTAGCCATGAATTATCTCTTCTAAGAAATAAAATGAAAGAAAAACATAACGCTATGTTCAATAAAAAAATTTGTGTGTTTAATCAAACTGCACCCGTGGCAAATGCCACTTTCACCATGCCCTACCTAGTTATGGGGCTGTTGGTATGTTAGACTTAAGTAAGTAAAATAGAGAAAGGATAATGAATTATCAATAGATAAAAATTGTAGTGACTTCACCCAAGAACTATCCTTTCATTAATTTCAATGTAAAATGAGTTTTTGTTTTATGACTTTACTTAATGAATAGTTTCCAATTTACTTTTATAAATTGAAGAAAACCTATATATAATGAATAAAAAAATATTAAACAATGTAGAGTCATATTCTAGTATTCTTATATCTGCATGTAGTATGAACTATCACTTCTGATCTAATTTAAATAATATCCATATGTTTTATTTTGTATAATTAAAATATTTTTATATTATAGGAAGAAATGACCAGATCTTTAGCTACTATGAGAGTTGACTATGATGCTGTACATCTAAAAAATTTAGAAAATTCCAACAATCCTCTTCTAAATAAACGTAGAAGACAAGTAGCACATCATCCAAGAAAGTAAATCTTTAAAATAAAATAGCACTTTCATAATTCATCTGTCAGCTGTACAGATTTTGCATATATATATATATATATGATATTTTTGTTCACATGATATATTTCAAAACTTAAAATTTTTCTTTTTGAAATTTGTTTAACAATAGTAAAAAAAAAAATTTCTCAAATTATCCTCTTGATCTATTTTTCAAAGCATTTGAAAATAATTATAAAATATAAATAATATATTAATAAAACAGTTATACAATATTCTTCAAGAAATATATTCAACTTCTCAGACTTAGACAAATAGAAGTTATAAATATAATAATGATTTGTGTAAATTTCTTACATAAATTTTTGTAAGTTTAATAAAACTTACATAAACTTGAAATTATCATTGTTATTTTTTTGTACAGTATTATTGATAATGTGTGTTCTTGAATGTGCTTTTTTGCACATGGGACCACAAATATTTTTAACTATATCTCATTTTATCAAAATCTTAAGTTATATGCACAAATAAGAAAATTTTCATGTAGAAAAAATTCAAAATAGTAGTACTTACAGATTTAAAAAAAAACTATTTAAACTTTTTTTCATACTTTTTATAGAATTATTATGTTTAGTTTTTAAAATAGAATTTTGATGCTCATTTTATATTTTTTCATTCAAATTAAATTAGCTTATGGTCTGTTAAAAATTTTGAAAAAGTGTTTATAGAATATAATTTTTTTATAGCTATTTAAAATTAAATCATTATTATGCTATTTATGTATCTGATAATTGCTTTAGAAATTAAAAGAAAATTGTTCATGACTATAGTTAACAATATTTTTTCTAATTATGAATTAAAAATAAGACAAGTGATGTATAAACAAAAATCTTTTGAAAAATATATATTAAATTGTATAAATTTATTCAGATATGAAAACTGATAATATTTTCCTTTAATTGTATAATAATAACCAATGTGTTCTCAGTATGGCAGATCTAATGCCATTACCACAAGTGCCACCAATAAGGATTACTTTAATTTTATGAAATTAATTAAAAAGTTGGTGCTATATGTTGAAGTTGCAAAATAAATTTTTTTAATCCAAGGAAATAAAAAACAAATTATGTAGATAATCTGAACAAATATGGACCAACCTTGATGTGTGTAAAGGTTGTGATAAAAGTTTTTAGTGTAGTTATAACAACATATATGTACAGTTGTTTCAAAAGTAGAAAATGTATGAATTATTTGCATCAAATATTATGATGTTCTTGAATCTAAAGAATGCCAAAATATATAAATGTATGTATTTGAGAAGTTGACAGATATAAAAATGGTAAGTCAAAACAAAGTGGCCAGCATGAGTATAACTTCCATATTGTGAATGATTAATAAAGAACATTGTATAATCTTATGACAGTATGTTGTCCAGTTTGCTTTAAACAACTATGTATGAATATAAAAAAAACTGTATTCATTTCAGCATGTACAAAAAGCAAATATATTATATCATTCTATTTTTGGTTTCTTTTATCATTTTTCATTTTATATTGTTCATAATATAAATTAAATTTTCTAAAAATCTTTCAAGTAAATAAATTCCGATAAAATTCAAATAAATATAGAATATCTTAAATTTAGCAGTTTAAAAAGGATTTGATATATATTAATGAATTTATATAAAATACTTGCACATCATTTATGAAATAATTTTGCTTGCTTTGACTAATTGAAAACAAAAAATTGAGCTAATATAAAAATATTAAATGAATCAAAGCAATATAATTGTTTATAATCAATCTTGTTTTATTATATAGATAAAAATAAATGAATCAAAATAATTACATCTTTGACAATAAAAGAAAGTATTTTTTTTATTATATAAATTTTTTATATTAATCTAAATAGAATAAGGCAAGATTTTTTTCAAGTAAATCAAGGAAAATATTTTAAGTAAGTAAATCATGTGTTAGATTATTTTATTAGTACTGTGAGGATCCTGCAATAGGTAGTAAAAAAAATGTGTATTGAAAAATTATTGTATTTTTGAATAAGGTCATAAGTGATGCAAGGATCCAGGATAAGAAAATTGATTTGGATATGCATATAAAACAAACAGGAAATAAAATACAAGATTAATCTATTTCATTGAGATCATACCTGCAAAACAGAGTAAAAAAATAAATTTACTTTATTTCTTCATTATCCTTTGTCTTTGTTCACTAATCTTCATCAGATAATTACCCGATGGTATATAAGTTCACCCATTTGCTACATTTCTCTCACCTTCCAGAATGTATTCTTTATCCCTGTTTTGACCAACTCATCCGTCCTTCTTTCTCAGAAAGTGAACTTATTGTTTATTATTCGACAAGAGGTGATCACATTACTTTTTATTTGACAAAAAGGTGATTAGTTTCATCATTGTTTGATGAAATTAATTCTTCTACTTTCCCCAGACATCTCCAATTTTTATCCAAAAATTAATTTTAATAATTATGAAATTCTACCAATTATTTGGTAGAATTTTATAATTGAATGCATGTATCGAATATATTTCTATATAATACAAAGAATTTGTAAAAATAACATTGTTAATAAAACAATTGATATAATTGTCTGAATGTCTAAAAAGCTTTATTGATCATAATTTAATGAATAAAATCTGAATAAACTTGAACATTCTTATAGAATTTCATTTTAACCCAAATCTAAGCTTATTAAAACCTCATAACTTGAATTAAAATTTTGATTTTTTTTTTTAATATGGTAGTTAAACCTATCATGATTTGACCAGTCTGTGAGAATTTCTGATTTACTGACATATTACTTATGCAGATTTGGTAGCATTAAATATCAAATAACCAAATCTAGCTAATTCTGGATATTACAAATTTCATATTCTGAATTAATTTAGAAGTCTCAGAAAAATTTTCAGTAATCTCTAGAAACGATGTTAAGCATTTTATCCAATGCAGTCAGTCATGATTTTCATAAAACTTGATAAGTGTTTGCAGTGCAGGATCTAGTTAGTGCGGGGCCTGATTGGAATATTTTTTGTGGGGCCCTCAAAATATGGCTTATATGTATAAATAAAATAAGTAACATTTATAAAGAAAAGCCCATTTTTTGTCGACTGGATTGGCTACGGGACCTGTGTTCGAATCTTGAGTCCCACCTGTTGAAAATATTTATTATGATCATGAAGTCGGACCCTCCCGTCGATCCTCGTCGTCCACAATCCGACTAATCCCTCCGCAGGGATAGACGGCATATGGAAGGATTTCTTTCGCCCCATCAATTATTATTCTTATAGAAAGAAAACTGGCATCATCTTTTACTTTTCTTTAGTCTAAAGAAGAGATGTTTAATCTTTTGGAAATTGTGGGTCAATTTGAAAATTTTGTACATGTGAGCCATACAATAGACAAATATTGTATACCGGTACTGAAAGTTCAGAAAGAGTATATTAGAAAATTGATTACTAACTGAATGACTAAAATACACATGTACATAATTATATACAACTTGACAATTTTTAGAAAGATCCAGAGACTGGAGAATACTTTTCTGGTAAACAGTAGAATTAGAAAGTATGTGAAAACATAGCAATGCTACCTGTGCACACTTGTTGCTCTGCAAATATTGAAAAACGATATATATATATTAAATTTTTTTCTTAATACATTATTTAATTACATAAACTTTGAAAAACACAGGGCCCCGTGCTTGAGGGGGCCCCGTGTTTGGATGCAATTGGTGCAATCTGCTTAAATCCGGCACTAAGTGTTTGCAGCTAGCAAATATATAAATTATTTTTTTTAGCTTATCTGGGATATTGTATTTGCATTGCAATAATTGTATCTACTAGCAGATTCTTTGTTCCTTTGAAATTTTTTTTGCTGAATATTAAATCTACCTGCCTTCTTAATAAAATCATATAAATAACAAGCACTGTTATCAGGAAAGAATTTTTTTTATGTAAAACATTTTGAATCTTCTGTTATAGATCCTCTTCAGTACAAGAAAAATTGTATAAATGTTATAGAACATGTTGATTTGAAGATATTTAAAATACAAAAAATTAATTATGTATAAAAATATTCATGTTTAAAAAAGAACTTGAACATTACACTTTTATTTTGAAAAGAACTTGAATATTATACTTTATTTTTTAAAAAAAGTATAATGTAGTATGTAAATCAACCAAACGAAATCAAAAGAAACAAACAATTTGCTTGTTTTGAGCTAGAAACTTTTATCTTATTCTATAAATAATACTATTCTGTTGACTTGAAATGATAAAAAATTTTATATTTTTTGGCACTACTACAAACCTAAATTTGAATGAAAAATTCCAAATATACTATATAGGATTTTTATACAAATACTTATATAGTATATTTTGCAAATTTATAACCACAAATCTCAGAAAATCTTAATAAAAAACAAAAAATATTTTTTTATAGGTAATATAACTTTATTACATTTTTTTACAAAATATAATTTTAAATAAATCAAGTTGGGAAACCTATAAAAAAATATTTTTTGTTTTTTATTAATATAACTTTATTACATTTTTTTACAAAATATAATTTTAAATAAATCAAGTTGGGAAAAAAAGAATCACTTTATATTCTTGCTAATTAAAATTTTAAAAAAAGAGTATCTTCATAGAAATGTTTTTGGTTAATAAAACTATCTTCTAAGATTAAAATAATTTTTATTGGACACAGCTGTTTAGTGCTTGATTTCTGAAGTTATTGAATATGTTCTTTTTAGATGCACTGAAATTTCTGATAGTTATGAATATTCATAAAATCAAAATTAGTCATAATGAATTCAAATACAGGTAGGCCTCGATTAGCGTGAATAATTGGTTCCACAAATTTTTCGCGCTAATCGAATTCGCACTAATCGAAGTATTAACTCTCTGGAAAATATAGTAATTGGTCAAGTTGGGAAAAAAAGAATCACTTTATATTCTTGCTAATTAAAATTTTAAAAAAAGAGTATCTTCATAGAAATGTTTTTGGTTAATAAAACTATCTTCTAAGATTAAAATAATTTTTATTGGACACAGCTGTTTAGTGCTTGATTTCTGAAGTTATTGAATATGTTCTTTTTAGATGCACTGAAATTTCTGATAGTTATGAATATTCATAAAATCAAAATTAGTCATAATGAATTCAAATACAGGTAGGCCTCGATTAGCGTGAATAATTGGTTCCACAAATTTCTCGCGCTAATCGAAGTATTAACTCTATGGAAAATATAGTAATTGGTTCTTGCTTTGTGAGATTCCGGCCATTAGCTAACTTCACAATGAATAACTCTTAAACAGTTAGTGTTAAGTTTATTGTAAATATTTATTTTCATATTTTACATCATTGTTCATCATCTAAATTAATAAC
>AYEL01069713.1:0-33003 GCA_000484575.1 Olivierus martensii
ATCAAAGTCCATTATTTTATTTTAAATTCATAAAGTAAATTGTTACTAGCTTATTACATACACATATGTGTGGCTGTACTATAACTACATATATTGACTTACAAGAGTAAACAATAGTAAACCAAACATATAGACCTATATTTTCAGATCTATATTAGACCTATTATTGCAAAGTATTTGTTGTTATGCTAATATATGCTTAATCATACATATATATTATTTGGTGAATATTTTTAAAAATAATGAACTAAAAGCTGAGCTGCAATATTGAAAACAGTAAATAACTTAATTGGTGCCTTCGTGTTCAAATGAGTTGCTATGGTAAAATGCATGCTCAGTAACTATCTGCACGCTATCTGGCTGATAGCTAACTTTTGCCTCATGCAACACTCTGTACTTAATCTTTAGATTTTCGAACGGGTTAGAGTTATTTTACAGATAACTATTCTGCAGATTAAACAGAAAGTCGTGTAACCAGCCCTTAAAGAAGTTAAAATATAAATATGAGACAAAAACAGAGCAGAATGTTCTGTCAACAGAGAAATAAGCCATAGCAGCATCTATGCAGGAGACCAATTGTGCTCAACCATAAACAATTATCTAGCCTTTTTAAAACCCTCCAGTTATATTTATCTAACTCTACTAAGAATACCATACAGAGTAAAGATATAATAAAATCAAAATATTTTGGATGAGAAATATGGCCAATTTTACAATTCAATAAAATGTAATGAAAATTAGAAGTAACGTAAATTTTCTTTAAAAACATAAGTAGTTAACCACAAATAACAACAAGGTTAGTATATAATCAAATACATAAAAATTATTTCACTTTAATTAAAATATATGTAAATATATAATTAATTAAGAATAATGTTTTTATAGAAGAAAATGTATACAGAATTAAATTCATTTATAGGGAAAATTTGTGAAAATTTGGAATTTTTTTGTATAATCAGAATTGATAAGATATAAGAAGCATATCCTGAAAATTTTAAGTTTTCTTTAAAAATAAATAAAAATATCACAATAAGCAAACTTTATACAGGGGATTAAACCATTACCAATTAACCAAATGAATCTACCCAAACACATTCGTTAAAGAACAATTGATGAGTTCCATTCTTTTTTAGAACCGATTTAAATTTAAAATACAGAAATGTCTGTTTATCTTTTAGAATCGAACTTTCAATCAGGGGATTAACAGTTTCTAACGAACCAAACAAACTACAGCCAAACTCCCCCTGGCAGTCAAAGTCTATTTTTAAATTTTGTAAACGATTATTTTTCAAATTAATGCTACGATGCCACCATCTATTGAATTAATAATTAATTAAATTTTTAGAATTTTGAACTAAGGTGGCGTCATCTAGTAATTAATAATTAAACTACAATTTTTAAATTAATTTCCCGAAATAAAATTTTGCCACACCCAAATTCCCCCTGGTGGATAAAGTCCATATTAAATTTTCTAAACAATTATATTTTAATTTTAAGCTACGGTGCCACCATCTGTTGGATTAATAATTAATTAATTTAGAATTTGGAACTAAGGTGGCGCCATCTAGTGATTAATGATTAAACAATAATTTTTAAAATTTTGCCACCGCACCAGACTCGAACTGGGATCCTTGGGTAAACGCCCCAATGCCTTAACCGATTAGACCACAGTGACCTATGATAGAATTCCATTTCGGGAAGCTTATATATTGATTACTATAGAGACTTACTCTATCGGACTGGGAGTGATAGTTTCGGCCATGTCCGATAGAGTAAGTCTCCATAGTAATCAATATATAAGCTTCCCGAAGTGGAATTCTGTCATAGGTCACAATGGTCTAATCGGTTAAGGCATTGGGGGCGTTTACCCAAGGATCCCGGTTCGAGTCCGGTGCGGTGGCAAAATTTTATTTGAGAAAATTAATTTAAAAATTATTGTTTAATCATTAATCAATGGATGGCGCCACCTTAGTTCCAAATTCTAAATTAATTAATTATTAATCCAACAGATGGTAGCCCCATAGCTTAAAATTAAAATATAATCGTTTAGAAAATTTAATATGGACTTATCCGCCAGGGGAAAATTGGCTAGATTCGTTTGGTTAAAATATCACAATTTATATAATATTAATATTTTCAATAAAATTACAAATTTTAACATGTTCTCCATGAAAATAACATTATATTTCCTGTGCTGTCAAAGAGTTAAAGAGTTATGCTGAATGATGATTTATTATTGTAAATATTTTATTATTTTTTGCCTTTTTTGAGCTGTTAGTAATTTAATAAAATTAGCAGTTAACAAAGTTTTATATACCCAATTTTCAAGCTTAATACAAATTATGAAATAAATATTAATCTGTATGTACCTCAAGCATTTGTTGGGCTCTGAGTTCTCTTTCTAAGCGTAATTGTTCTAAACGATCATATCTTTCTTGTTGCTTTGTTAATCGCTGATGTTCCTTTTGTCGTTTTGTTTCTTCAACTAGAAAATAATATAAAAGCATTTTTTGTTATAATTTTTTAAAATATTAAACTTATTAATTTAGAGTCATATACTATACTGCATTCAAATATATCAAGCATTCATGTCTAATGTATTATCGTATAATATCTTACAGAGAATAAATATTTTAACTATTTATTCTTAGTTAGCATTATATTCTAGAAAAAACTTTCACTTCTTATAATATTAAAAAATTATTTTGCTTTTATATAAAACTTTTCAAATTACACTATACAGAAAATGGAAATACTGATTGGCATCTGCAAAAATTTAATTTACCATAATGCATTTCATATCTTTAGATCTTATGATATCTCTTATCCTTGTTTGCAAAAGTGGAGCATTCTGAGAAAATGTTTGCATATCAAAATCTTATAAGTCAGAAATAATTAAGATTATAGAACTATAATAAAACTTTTAAAACTGCTTATTCGTATCACAAATTAATTTAGTGGATTACAGCACTAATAGCAGCCAGAAAATAATAAAATAGTCTTTTAATATTAATCAAAACATTAAGAACGTTTTCGGTATCGTTGAAGTTCGGTATCTTTTCAGTTACATAGAATATATTCTGTGTAACTGAAGAGGGTATCAACGATACCGAAAATGTTTTAATATTAATCAAAACATTAAGGACTATTTTATTATTTTCTGGCTGCTATTAGTGCTATAATTAAGATTAATTTAAATAGAAAAAATGATAACTCATTTCTTCTAATAGTAATCTAAAGAAAGAATTACAATGCATTGCAACACACAAATAGAGTTAGATAATGTGGAAAGTCCAGACCTAAATCCGGACCCACCCTAGAGTCCGGATTTAGGTCCAGACTCTAGGGAGACCCGTCCCCCTCTCCCTAGGCTCTATTCTCGGGGATGACCAAAATGTTACATCCATATGAAAGTCGTTTCTTGTCAACCAGTCCAATAAAAAAAACACTGCATTACACAGAGACTCCATAGATTACTAGAAACTCTTTATTAATGTGAACTAATAAGAATAACTTACAAAATTTAACTTTACTGGTTTATGGTTTCCGTCCTGTTTTCCAAGTTAAAAATCCAATCAAACACAGGTACAATACAAAGACTATCACTCCAACGAACAGTCACACTCTCCAGCCAGGACTGGAAGAACTGTTCTCCCTCTAACGGTGTACAAGATTATATGCATCTAAAATTTACAACCAAACACAATATTCTCTCGACAATAATATAATATCTCGATAATATTTACTTTTAATTTCTCTCATAACAAACACAATCTTTCTATAATCTCAACATAAATTAATAAAAATCTTTGAAGAAAAACAACTTTCTTAACTCATAACATAAGTTCCCACAGCACTATTAGCAAGTTTTCAAGACTTTTAATACCAGATTAACGGCTGTATTCACCAACAGAGTCTCAAAACGAGAATCACATGATGCAAGAATCAACCGATCTGAGCTACGAGTCGGCATCAGAACGAACACCATATTCACCACACTATTCTGATGCTAGCTCACGTGATCGCCAACCTATGTTGGGACAATTTGTAAGACGATCTGACTGGACAAGAGAGATCACGAGGTTTATTTATTTATTTATTTGACATTGCAAACTTGAAGGGTACAATATGCCACAGTCAGAAGAAATTAATACATTAGAAAGAACAAAATTACAATAAAATATAAAATACATTAAATCATAAAACAAATTAATAATCCATAACACTTGATGTAGTAAATACAGTAACAAAACTTTTAGATTTTTATTACTGATCAATAATTAAAATTAATTGATTAATTATAAATAAAGTAATTTTAAAATTAAAATTAATTGTAGATAATCTGCTGAAAATTTCCAGTAGCATAAAAATGCAAAGCAATTAGTATCTGCCGAATCAGTGAGAGACAATTATTCCTATTGCTATGGAATTTCAGTCGCTGATCAAATCTATCAAGCAATAGGACAACATCTTTGCTAACTCTATATCTCATGCAAAAGTCAAAATCGTCTAACACATCTATATCCTCATTTCGAACAGAGTAAATTTTACGTGGTCATCGCCCTCTAAACAAGTTATTAAGCTGTAACTCACGCATAAGACAAAGATCGTTGAACACATCATAGTCGTCCATCTTGAAACAATGACTTAAGCTGCAGACAAAGGCGGCTTAAAACGCGTTTCATTTTCCACGGCTTGAGTCGCGATTTATACCGTGGTGAATACGAAAAATTGCATTGATCCCTGAAACTGGTTTTAAGCTATTATGGTGAATATGGCCGTAAAAGTCTTGAAAAACTTGCTAATAGTGCTGTGTGAACTTATATAATAATTAATAATTTTAATATTAAACTTCAAATAACAATTTAGAATTATATTAAAACAAAAGGAAGTATAGTCCGCAGCAAACAATGTGGCCGCTCCCTTCCAACACCGGCCTCAACACGGGGATATCACCAAAACCTCGTAAGTTAACATTTTTCATTTCTCATCTTCTTTTGTCGCCCCAACCTTCATAAATGAACTGGAAGAGATTTTACAAAAAGCATAGCTCCAAAGATATTTGAGAATCATCATTTTAAGATTAAATTCTGGCCCTCCTATAAGATCATTTTCTCTATAATTCACTATCCTATTCATAGGGGGCAAACATTAAAAAATCAATTTCTTTAATGATTTTATTAATTAATGAAAAATAATTGATTATTAATCTGCATTATTTTCTTTTTATAGGGGGGTGCTATGATTCTTGTTCTGGTGTGGGTATATTTTTGTTCAAAGTTGAAAAATTTCAGTGTTTTTTTCAAGTTAACCAAAAGAATAAGCACCATCAGCAGTTTAAGTTCAAAATAAATAAATTGTTTATTTATCTAATAACGTTTTTGGTTGTAATTAATTTGACCCTCTTCAGTTAATACTCTTTTTACTTACGAACACAAGAAAACATTCTAATTCAATTAGAATTTTTGAAGAATTGTTGTATTAGCATTTAAAGTGACCGAATATGTATTTCAATTAGGCAAAAAAGTTGGAAAGTAACTTGAATAAATTTGGTTTTTCACTGCAGGCCTTTTTAACCTGTTAAAACGGAAGTTGCTTGACAACGGACTTTGAAGCGAGATGGAAGGACAATTATCATTATTGGTATCCACGAGAAGTGTTTTGGTTAAATGATAATTCCATTATAATTAGTTCTTTTCCTTTTAGAATTAAAAAATTTATTCTGCAGATTAAGTTTAAATCTAATATAATTTATATTAAAAATAATCTAATAAAAATTAATGATGATATATGTGTTTTATGTAAAAATATTATTAGTTTATATTATATCTTATGTGAATGTTCCCAACTGATTGAATATAGAGAAATTAATAATTGGTATTTAGAAAATATTAAAAGTGAAGCACAATTGTATAACAAAATTTTTGATATGAATATTAACTATTTTTATGTTTTGTATAACATTTTTGTAAATTATTTATTGCTGATTTCTAAATCTGAGAATATGTAACTATGTTTTTTATAATTATTGCCAAACTTTCAAAAATACTATAGATTACTTGCTTAATACGATACTAGATTAAATACAGCTCATTAGCAAGTATGGATTTTTTTATTTAGCATAACGTTTTCAGACTGTACTAGTCCCTCCTCAGTGCTGCTAAACTTTACAAAAGAACATCAATACCAATCGTTATGCTAAATAAAAAAATCCATACTTGCTAATGAGCTGTATTTAATCTAATAATTATTGCCCCTATGGAATTAGCAGTTGCTAAATACATTAATAAAGTTTATTAAAATTGGAATTTTCTTTTTATAACTATATTTATACTTTCTTATTTATTTCAAAAAAAATTCTTTTAATTAATTTAATTAAATTTTTTCATAAAATTCTTGTTCCAATTTTAGTATAAAGCAATGCCGTAGATCAGGGGTGGCTAACCTTTTATAGTTCATGTGCCAATTTTTTTCATTTTTTAGTTAAGATGTACCCTACAAACTTATATCTCTTATTAATCCTTTTAAAACATGGTAATACAGGCTGGATTCTGCTTTTCATGGAATTGCCAAAAGTGATACCATTTGATAGATCTCATCAAACTGGTCAAAAATTATAATAGAATCATGGGCAAAAGCGGAACCGATCAGAAGATATTCTGAAAAATTTATCTCAGAATAAATAAACAAACCAAGTACAGCTGCCATGCTGAATGAAAAGTAAAACATCACATGACCATTATCGTAATGACAAAAATTGTTATGGTTTTACACTTGTTTCAAATGCCAAAAACCCAGGGAATTATTCTTGTGATTATGCGGGTTATGATTTTATGCCGAAATCCATAAATCACTTATGTAATTTATGGATTTATATATTATATATATAATATATTTGCATCAGGATTTATAATTACATCTTGAGAGTGTTCTTGCCTGAGGAGTTTGAATATAGTTCTTACGTGACACTTTCAAGATGTATTACGGTAAACTCCCATATAACGTGCTCTCCTACAAAATGAATTCGAATAACGAAATCGCTCTCCTATGTCCTATAACATGAATTCGTATAATTATACATCTTGAAAGTGTTGCACAAGATACTAACACTTTCAAGATGGCATCTCGCACAGGTATTGATACTTCGTTGTGATAAGTACTTTCTCATATAGCTACTTATTGGTTCCATTTTCGCAATTAATTTATATACCAATTTACTACTAGTAATATAATTAAAAATATTATGCAAAAATCTCAGATTCCGCAAAAAGCACACTCTTGCCGTAATATGGATATAATAAATATTTAGATTTGTATGTATGCATGTATGTATGTATGCATGCATGTATGTATGTATGTATATAGTTTAGATATCTCTAATATCACATCATTGTGCCACATCATCACCTGGTCATAAGCCTAATCAAAGTTTAAATTAAGCATATTATGGCTAAATAAGATAATGTAAGCTATAATCAACAGAAAATTAGAGAGAGCTTAAAAAACATTTAAAACCTTTTATTATGAAATTTGAAGTTCAATAGTTTAATGAAATAATATATAGCATAGTACTTGATATAAATAGGTAAATTGTATTAAAAATTTTTCTCTGGGGTTCAGTGTGCCACTTCTAATCATGCAATGCGCCACTTTTGGCACAAGTGCCATAGGTTGGCCACTCCTGCCTTAGATTATCAACTCAGATAATTACTTTTCTACTTTGAACAATTATAAATATATTTAAACAAGTATATCAAAAATTAAATATAGAAGATAAAGTTTAATGAAAAAAAATTAATTTATATTTTGCAAAAAATAAAAATTTTTTTGAAACATCTATATTTGAGAATTTAAAAAAAATCCTTTATATAAATATAAAAATAAAATATTCACTTTTTACAGTGTAATATCTGCTATAAAAGTTACCAATTTTTGCTTAAAGCTGGTACCAAACAAGTCGACCAACTCGCCAACAACACAATATAAAAATCTATTCAATCTTGTTACAAGACAATTTATACTCTGTCACTTGTCGTCAACATATCTGCAAATGAGTCGACAAAATAAACCTCGAATCTTTTGATGTACAGTCTATGACAAAGGTTTTGACATTAGCGGAAAATGTTCAGCTTTCGTACAATATGCAAAAACTGATCGAGTCATTACTGCAGTTGTTGATCGTTGTAGGCTATAATGTGGGTTGCAACCATTCCATCGGTTGATTAGCAACGGGGAGTGGAAGGAATATTGCATATTTAAGCGTTTACATGCAAAAAAACGATTTCGTTTACTATGTTTTGCTCTTAACTTTTATTTATACATTACGTAGAGTAAAAAATATTAATGAAATAAATTAGGATCATAACTTTACTGGCAATAACTGATTTATTAAGTAATAAGATGCATTGCATGCAAAAGTGTCATTTAATACCGTATTTAAGTAGGTTGTTCAAGTTGAATGCGAATTATTTCAAATGCCACCTACTACGTCTAAAGGGCCCGCATGCATTCTTCATAACCTGGAATCTGTAAACATGTTAAAGGCAACTCTGTCAAGCTATTCTATAACCATTACCTAGCATATAATAATGTTTTACAGCAATATATTTCAATATTAAGAATTTGAAGAATAGCAAATTATAAAGAAAAAAAAAATTATTTTTCAACTTCACCAAAGCTCTAGGCTTTGCCCATTAAATAATATGTTATGTATTATACAGTTTCATATTTTTATTATATGCATATCTGAAAATACTTAAAATAAACGAACTTTTGAGTGTTTAACGTGTATTTTTTATCTTACAATTAAAAACAAATTTTATATGAAAAAATCATATCGAAATAAGATTTTTAAACTTAGAAATTTTCACTTCTATATTCACAGAACAAAAAACAAAACATTATACAATTATCTAAACTATAATGATAATAATTTCAATACTGAGTTTTTATAACTTGTAAAGAGCATAATAAAAAAATAAAATTGTCTTCTGTGTTTTATAAAATGGAAAGTGAAAGAAGAATACAGATCACCTTACTCATGTCAAGTACGTCATAGAAATTCTCCCCTCTGTGAAAAATTCCCGATTCCTATTTCTACCATGGTAAGAACAGTCTATTTCATTACAAGCTGCTGTGCGAAGATTTTCCAGACTTTACAATTGAAACTACTTCCTCTAATACAGCCCCTACGGTAGATGTCAAAACCTTTGTCATTGATTGTACATTGAAAATTCATCTGATTACATGTTTTATATAAAGCTATCAGACTGTACATAATAAGATCAAATCAGCATCAAATACCTTGTTTCGAGTTTCAACATCATTCGTTGTTTCATTTTCCAGTGAACACTTGGTCTGAACTGCACATATCTGTCACCTGAAATATTCAATTTGCTGTATATGGATGGCTTTTGTTACTGGTCACACCCCATAGGATAACCTAGCGCAATTTCAAAGGGACATGGTAACTGCTAATAGTGCTATATTTGGATTGATAACATTCTATAATGTAAGTTTACATTTCTTTACTTTACAGATTTACTTTTCTTATAAGTCATTATTGTCATTATTTGAGTTGTTTATAAATCTCTATTTCCAAAGTTTGTTTAAAGGTGTTCCCAGACATGAATGCACAGCAAAATCAACTCATTTGGGACAAGTCTAAAACTTTTAAGATGGAAAAAGTGCAGTTTTCCAATAAAATGGATCTGGAAGATGGCATTGCAGAATTTATTAGGAATATAAAGAGGTATAAAACAGTATATTCAAAATAATTTTTAACAGTAATTACTTTAATATCAATTGATTCTTTTTTAAAAAGAAATAACTTAATAAACTATTTTTGATGAATGGGAAAAATTCAAAATTAAATTGTTCTACCTTGTTTTTCTGTAGATTGTGTTTCTTCCCACTGAGATATTTGTTCTTCTTCTTCATCTACTGTTCGAAATCGTCTTCCCTGAACACCTAATCTACCTTTACGAGCACGCACTTCTTCAATCCGTGCTATAACTTCTTGTTCACTTATCATAAGATAATCCTAGAAAAAAATCTTATTAATAAAAATTTTATGAAATAAAAATATTAGTAAATATTTCCAATCTAAATCCTCATAACAGAGTAAAAAGTCCTATTATTAGCACAAATAAGCAGGCCATAATATATTAGAAAATTCAAATATTTTATTTTGAGAAACGTTTTTGGTTTATAATTGCCCTCTTCAACTCCAACGTCTAATTATAATTTTCGTAGTAATTCTGGAACTTAGAACATACATCTTATTAATTCGAACAAGACTTCAAATTTATAGATAGAAGTAGTTATAAATTTAAACATTCTTACTATTACATTCAAAATACATTAAATTAAACATAAAAATAAATAAATAATTAACTTTTTCTTCCTCATAAATATAAAAACAAATATTATTATTAAACGGAGTTCATTTTCTCTCTCTAATTTTAGGCACCTACGTTTTGCCGCATCTTTTGTTTCAAAGTGTATTTCCAAGCATGTGGAAGATCTACCGATTGTCTCTCGTTTATTACTTCACCTTCTTGGCTTCCTTCAAAGATTTTAATTTCCTCTGCTACTGTTAATTCTTTTATACTGCTGATCCTCTGTACTTCTTTCACTTTGTCCCATTCTATCTCAACGTCATACTCATATGCTCTTCTAGCTAGAGCCGTAGTTAGTAGACCTTTCTTTATATCGGCCTCGTGCTCCTTCAATCTATCTTTCAGGTTCTTTGCTGTGGCCCCGATGTACAGTTCCTTTCTATGTTTATCTTTATTAATCAGAGGAACTTCATAAACCCCCGTTTGTTCTTCCCTATTGTATTTATCTTTTACATTTTTTAGAAGATTCGAAATCGTACTGGGCCTTCTGTACGCTGGTTTCTTTTCTTTTGCCTTAATTATTTTCTGCACAGTTTTAAATTTTCCAAGGGCATCAGTTACCACTTCATATTCGTTATTTAATAACGGATCGTTACCAGCTCGGCTTTGGCTTGTTTCCACTTGACCAGCGTTCCGTTTATATTCTCTCCTTTTCTTTGCTTCTTTAAAAATTTATCTACTAAATTCTTACTGTAGCCGTGCTTTTCCGCTATTTTCGTAATAATTTCCAGTTCTTCTTTTAAGAATTCCTCTGTGCTGCAGTGCGTTAATGCTCTATTAAGATATGATTTTATGGCTGCTTTTTTGTAGCTCCACTTATCATTAGACCAGTGGGGGATAATTACTGCTATGCTCGAAGGCTACCTGTATACTTTAGTTCTAATGTTATAGCTTTCATACAATATTTGTATGTCTAGGTAACGTATCTCCCTTTTGTCTTTTTGTTCAAGAGCAAGCTTGAGGCCATATCTCAAAGTAGTGAAGCTGTTTCTTAGCTCTTCAGATTTATCTCTTTGATTCCAAATGACGAAGATGTCGTCTACATATCTAACGTAAAGGGCTGCTTCTTCTATTATACTACGTACTGATGTTTCTTCCAGGATAGTACTAATTCAGTAAGTTCACTAATTCAATAAGTTGTAAATAGATGATTTGCATTTCTCCACAATTGGCTGGAATGTCAGGGAGTCCTTATGTGTTTTTGCGTTCCAGCCAATTGTGGAGAAATGCAGATCATCTATTTACAACTTAGAAAGAGCTATGGTGAAATAGATAATTACGAAAATCGCAGGTTATCAGTATGTAGTAAACTCGATGGCAGAGTTCATTGTGAAACTTAATGAAGCACCACTAGTAGGAGATCCAATATTGGCTATATTTGATTTTGAAAAGCTGTACCTGTCTCTGAATATTGCACCAACATGCATATGCCTATGTAGGTTTCTACTAACGAACCTCCCAACTCCTACACACAACCTGGGCCTTTGTAGAGATCTTGCTAATTTATTGTGTTACAATTCTTTTTACAGGTTCAATGGAAGATTTTTTAAACAAACCAGAGGAGTGCCGATAGGAAGTCTACTAGCAGGAATACTGGCTGAATTAGTACTAAGTCCCTGGAAGAAACATCAGTACTTAGTATAATAGAAGAAGCAGCCCTGTACGTTAGATACGAAGACGACATCTTCGTCATTTGGAATCAAAGAGATAAATCTGAAGAGCTAAGAAACAGCTTCACTACTTTGAGATATGGCCTCAAGCTTGCTCTTGAACAAAAAGACAAAAGGGAGATACGTTACCTAGACATACAAATATTGTATGAAAGCTATAACATTAGAACTAAAGTATACAGGTAGCCTTCGAGCATAGCAGTAATTATCCCCCGCTGGTCTAATGATAAGGTGGAGCTACAAAAAAGCAGCCATAAAATCATATCTTAATAGAGCGTTAACGCACTGCAGCACAGAGGAATTCTTAAAAGAAGAACTGGAAATTATTACGAAAATAGCGGAAAAGCACGGCTACAGTAAGAATTTAGTAGATAAAATTTTTAAAGAAGCAAAGAAAAGAAGAGAATATAAACGGAACGCTGGTCAAGTGGAAACAAGCCAAAGCCGAGCTGGTAACGATCTGTTATTAAATAACGAATATGAAGTGGTAACTGATGCCCTTGGAAAATTTAAAACTGTGCAGAAAATAATTAAGGCAAAAGAAAAGAAACCAGCGTATAGAAGGCCCAGTACGATTTCGAATCTTCTAAAAAATGTAAAAGATAAATACAATAGGGAAGAACAAACGGGGGTTTATGAAGTTCCTCTGATTAATAAAGATAAACATAGAAAGGAACTGTACATCGGGGCCACAGCAAAGAACCTGAAAGATAGATTGAAGGAGCACGAGGCCGATATAAAGAAAGGTCTACTAACTACGGCTCTAGCTAGAAGAGCATATGAGTATGACGTTGAGATAGAATGGGACAAAGTGAAAGAAGTACAGAGGATCAGCAGTATAAAAGAATTAACAGTAGCAGAGGAAATTAAAATCTTTGAAGGAAGCCAAGAAGGTGAAGTAATAAACGAAAGACAATCGGTAGATCTTCCACACGCTTGGAAATACACTTTGAAACAAAAGATGCGGCCAAATGTAGATGCCTAAAATTAGAGAGAGAAAATGAACTCCGTTTAATAATAATATTTGTTTTTATATTTATGAGGAAGAAAAAGTTAATTATTTATTTATTTTGTCTTATGTTTAATTTAATGTATTTCAAATGTAATAGTAAGAATGTTTAAATTTATAACTACAGTGGTACCTTGGTTAACGACAGTAATCCGTTCCAGGATTACCATCATTAACCAAAACCGTCGGTATCCAAGGAGCGATTCCCCATAGGATTTAATTGAAAATT
Organism: Olivierus martensii; assembly: GCA_000484575.1. NCBI lineage: Eukaryota > Metazoa > Arthropoda > Arachnida > Scorpiones > Buthidae > Olivierus > Olivierus martensii. The sequence goes on from AYEL01069713.1 coordinate 13,309, forward strand.
GATTAATTCGTTCTGGCTCCTTCCCACAACCATAGTAAATATTAAAAATGCAGATAAAACTCATTTAAATTGTCCTAAAAATATGGAAAATATCATTTATTTATTATATTTGCTACAAAAAAATTAACATTAATAAAATGAATTGTTCATGAAAACAGTTTTTAATTATCAATCTCACCAGAAGGACAATTAAGCTCACTTCGGAGTTTTTTGAGAAACAAACCCGTAAACACTGATTAGAAGCTTATAGATTCAATGATTATTATATAGATAAGATTTGATTTTGCCTTTTAATGGCCAATGAACAATGACAGGCATTTGCCGATTTATTATCTATATGAACTGTAGGATCTCGGACAATGTTTTTTTTTCTTCTAATAGAATCCGAAACTGCGATGTCACATCACTTTCAGGTGTCAAGTAATATATAACAGAAACAAACAATAGAATCAGACTTTGTTGGCAGAATTTAAAATAACAGTCGTCTAGAAATTGTCTTTAAGAAACTAAAAACTAGTGAACTGTTGCACATATATTTTTTATTAATTAAATAATTTGTTTTCATTACTATATGTTAATTATCATTTATTTAAATATATTTTTATATGGTTATAATTTTATTAATTTAATTAATGATATTGTCGGATTTGAACTGACTGTGATTAAAAAAAATAACGATTAACAACTGAGCCAACGAATCACATGATGCAATGACGAGCTGTTGTAGAGCTCTATTTTATCGGAAGTTCACATAATCAGGAGTCATTAATCAAAGCCTTGTCGTTAACCAAGACATTTTTTTCTTACAACCACTCGTCGTTAACCAAGTACATCGTTATTCAAGGCCGTTGTTAACCAAGGTACCACCGTAGTTCTATGTATAAATTTGAAGTCTTGTTCAAATTAATAAGATGTATGTTCTATGTAATGAAAATTATAATTAGACATTGGAGTTGAAGAGGGCAATTATAAGCCGAAAACATTTCTCAAAATAAAATATACAAATTTTCTAGTATATTATGGCCTGCTTATTTGTGCTAATAATAGGATTTTTTCTTAAGTTTAAGCCTTTAAGAGCAGTACAAGTCTTGTCCGTATAACAGATTAAACTTTAAAATCTAACTTAACAAGAAAATGATAACAAAACAATGGCAATAATGTTTCAGTATTCTGGAATTCTATTTGATATTGTTATTAAAATCTAAAAAATAATATTCTGTTAATACAGTATTATTTCTCAAAGATTTCCATGCATTTATTACAATAAAATCTCATTTGTGAGACCCAGTTTAAAATAAATTATACATTATAATATCCTAGAGAATATGAAAGAACTCAGTATAATATAACTGAGAAATACATATTTTTTTTGTGATCTCCAAATTGATCTTCATCAAATCTTGGATTTTTTCAAAATGCAAGGTTATGCTTTAAAAAGATTATATTTAAAATTTTGTTTTGAATCAATACATGAGGATGGAAAGCATGTATACAGTTAGCACTACAACAAAAATACTTCAAAAAATATTTGCTAGTTATATAGGAAAAGCTTTTCATAAATGATTAGAATGAGTTTTTTGTACAACTGAACTAAAAATCTTAAATTGCATTTTTTTTATTGAAACATTAGTATAATATTTCATATAGAAATTTACAAGCATTTATAAAATTTGTGCTTAATGCTTTGTTTAAATCCTCATAGTTTATTTACTATTGGATAAAAAAATATTAAACAAATTTTGAATGCTTTCTGAATGTTATATTTATTGGTTTATTTTGTTAAAATTTATTATTTTAAATAAATATTATGATATTCAGATAAATTTCAAAATTTTTTTAATTTCATTGTTAGAAGATTCTATAAGTTATTATTGTAATTGTCTCAAAGTATTTTATTAAATAGGGTATCCCAAAAGTCCATACAAAGAAAAATTTAACATTTAAGAAAATTATAGTTTTATTTACAAAACATTCTCTACATGATAACTATTTTTTACTAAACTGCCATAATTGCCATTTCAACTTCCCAATCCAATCTTGAGAATGATTTCTATATATTCTTTTGTTAAAGTAATTTTTAAGAGTACTTGAAAAAATATTATCTATGTATGAAGACTTTGGACCACCCTTAGTTTACAAGAAAATAATTTTGTTATTCTAACCATAATAGTTCAGAAAAATTTGCATGAACTTATTTTGAACTACTGTTTAAAATTCATCCATATAACATCATTATTACTGGTACAAAAAGTCTGGCTTATTTACCTATTATATATCAGTTTATTTTTAATAAATTCATAATTTTCCTTATATTTATATAAAAATTAATATTCCAAATTCATTAAATTGAATTCTTATATAATTTTCAAGAAATTTTTAAAACGTTCCTCTATATGCTGTAAAAATTTGCTATCCAATAAAGTGAAGAGAAAATTGTATATGCTTTTCTATATTTATTCTAATATCTTTAGGCTCTGTACAATTATTGATAATAATTTTGTTTGGAATTTTTAATATTTTCTGATAAATTTATTCTAAAATACATTTATTATATTGCATAAATGATAAAAATATGATTATATACAGGGTGTTCCTAAAGTCCACCGACAAACTTTCAGGGCAGGTTCACTTATGAAAATAAATAAAAAATGTTCTTATGAACATAGTATCGGAAATGCATATTTTTCAAGATAAATCAGTTTTTAACCCGAAAGGTATAGAATGTATTAATCCACATGTAATATGTATCGACGTCCTTTATAACATTTGAAAATACCTCCAACAACAATTCAATTAACTTTTTATTAATTGCAAACAAAATGACCTTATTTTTTACATATTTTAGTAAAACTGAACAATAACAACAAAGCTGCAGGAGGGCATCACAGTAAATGTTCGAAATGCCCTCTGTCAGACTCGATACAGGCTTGTAAACGCATCACAGTAAATGTTTGAAATGCCCTCTGTCAGACTTGATAAAGGCTTGTAAATGTTTTGAAAATGAGAGTCTAACTCTTTGACAAATCCCGGGCATGTTCTTGATGTTTGTAAAGCCATTTGTAATTCTTTCTCGGAGTTCATCAGGTGGAGACACTTCGGAATGATACACTAGGCCTTTGAGATGTTCCCAAAGATAAAAGTCCAATGGATTTAAATCCGGGGATCTCGGCAGCCCATGCAACAGGACCACCTCTGCCAATCCATTGATTATGGAAACGGTCATTGGAACTGTCAATTTCGTCCTCGGGTGTTAAGTGCAGGCCGGCGGGCTTCACACTATCCCATGAGATATAAATTGTAAATCGCACAAAATTTACATTCTAGGTAAAACATCACGTCTCTAAAGATAACTTTTCAGAATAAATTATCTTTTAAAAATACGTTAATTGTCTTAACAAGTATTTTAATAATATGATTTCAGTTACTTATGATTATTCAATACAGCAGAGTATTACTAAAATAGTTCCGTTTTAGAAAAGCTATAATCCATTAAATATGCATTTCCGACACTGGTGTTCATAGGACATTTTTGTTTTTTTCATAAGTAGAACCTGTCCTGGAAGTTTGTTGGTGGACTTTAGGAATACCCTGTATACATATATATTTGTGTATACATACACAAACACACTTCTTAAATAAATATGTATGTATGTAACTTAAATTTTTATTATTATATAAATTCATTTCTTCATAAAACTGAAATAAAATTTATATAATCATTAAAATTTAAGTAAATTTTTTATATAAATAAATATTTATGTCTATTCATATTGTTATTTTATCCATTTACACTCTAACAATATCATACCATAAGAAGGACTGAATCACACACAAAAAACAAAATCTACTTCAATGTAATCTAAAAAAAATTTTTTTGGTGCAAGAAATACAACACTAGATCATATCATAGCCCTGAAAGAGATCTACATGCACACAATATGTAAAGAAAAGTTTCATTTCCTTCCTACATCACCTTACAATTGGAACTATCAACAATCTCAATTTTTTCATTTAGTAAAGATGTCTCCTAAGATGAAAGTGCTCTGTAACAATCTTTACTTGATTTTTAAGCAATGCAAGCAACTCTATTTCTCTGTATTGGAAAACCAAAAATAAGCGTATTTGCTTACCTTAGTCTAGAAACACACTTCCAATGAGAGAGATGCTGAATTACAAATCAGTTTTGACATATCTGGGACATGCACAGAATTAATAAAGGGAAAGAAGTCCTTTCTTGGAAAGCCGAAAAATACCTGAATTCCTTTAAAACCTGGCAACCAAACAAGTTGAACACTATATAATAATAGCATTATATAGTGCTCAACCATTTTAGGTGCCTAATGGTTATAATAGAACCTGGTAGGCATTTCTACTATATACAGGTAGTCTTTGACTTACGATGACTTGAGTTACATCAATTCGCACTTACGACAGCCAAAAATTATTACAAAAAATTCTCTAATTCAAGTTTGCCACTTGCATATATATACAGTCAAACCTCTTTAAGCCGCCACCATCGGTTCGAAGGTCCCCTCTGGCGGTAAAGGAGGGTGGCGGTTTATGGAGGGTTTATGGTAACAAAAAGAAATTGAAGCAGGATAAAAAACTAATTTATTATTAGATATATATAATATGCACTACATATACTCAGCACATGGGCTAGAACTTTCAATGCATGGACCATGGCCCACCCGGGCCCACCCGTAGTTACGTCCCTGCTTCTAATTATATTTGATATAGTTTATGTATATATTTTTCTTAGTTCAAATAATTTAAAAATAGTTTTACTGTATAATTTATTGTATTATCTATTCCTGAAAGTAGTTATTTTATTGTAGTTGCCAAGGTGTAAAATATAAGCTACATTTATTTATTTATTTTGTATAAAATAAGATAATAAATTGGTTTGAAATGAAAATTCCCCACTTTGAAATACCATGAAAAAATAATCTCGGAATGCATAAAATCTTTTTTTTTTTTTTTTTTTTCTGTATAACGTGTCATTATATAATAAAGTACAATCTTGTTACATATCTATTATTCGTTATCTATTATATATCTACAGCTATATAATATTCATATACCTGTAGATTATTTATTTAAGCATTATGTAAGCTACTATTTCTGTTGGTCTGTGTGGCTGACCTTTGATCCCCCGTAGCGGTCACTTTACTACGTGACTGGACAGACCTATTAGGACCCTTGTTTCAGTTCCCTTTTCTTCCCCTTTGTTCTTGAAGGTCAACGACCCCGTGGACTTTCGCTTTCTGTGGAGTGTCTCTGGTGAGAGCGGACGTTGTATTTGTAGCTGAAGATATAAAAACCATTTTTTTTGTTGTCTGAACTGAGTTAAATAGTGTGCTGTGATAACATCAATTACTTAGTTTAAAACCACGCTGTGCTACTGAATCAGTTCAACAATTTCATTAGCCACTAAATTAAGAATAAAGAGCTTAGTAATCCCAGGATATTAACATGTCTGGTTGGAGGAGTGAATTCATAAATTGTACATTACCCATCAGTCATAGTCTCTCGCTAGTGCAGTGGTTCTCAACCTTTTTTCTGTTGAGGAACACATTTTAATATTTTAAAATTTTAAGATCTATATCAGGATTGATTCTTAAATTTCATTTAAGAAAATTTTCTTTCACTTCTCTTGCTGATATCATCAACGATACGATCTGCTTGTAAATGGACTCAGGAATAATGTCACCAATTAATAATATTGCTTATACAGCAGCGTATATTATTATTATAATATAATATTTATTTTCTCTAATTATTTTTCTAAAAATTCATATAAAAGGTTAAAAAAGTATTCATTTGAATAATTTTATTACAGATAGATTATATTATAGAAACTAGGATAATTAATAACATAAATTAATTTTTAAAAGTACATTTATAAATAGTAGAAATTACCCGCTCATATAAATGAGCGGAAATATAATCTTGTGATTTAATCTAATATTTTGGGTCGAATTTTTATTAACAGATTATTGCATTTATTCTTATTTATTGCATTCAGTTTATAGACATACTCGTATATGGGATCATTAAATGGCGGCTCTTATTAAGTTATAACGCACACCGGCGGATTTTGTCTTTTTAGAGAAACTATAATATTAATTTTTAAATTATTATTAACAACAAATAATTTTGGCTGTCGAAGATATCCAAAAATTAGATTTTTCTAACGATACCATATTTATAGAAATCGGTGCAGTGTTTCGATTGAAAAAGGGACATCCAGCCAGCCAGCCACGTTTGATTATTAATATATATGATGAGGCTGTCGCTGAAATTCGAGAGTTAGATTTTTCTAACGATACCCTAATTATAAAAATCGGTATAGTAGTTCAATCGAAAAAGGGACATCCAGCCAGCCAGCCACGTTTGATTATTAATATATATGATGATTCATAGAGTTGCATACATACAGTTCTTATGCATAAATATAATTCATTCTGAATCTTTCGCGGCACAGTGATTGAGAACCAGTGCTCTAGTGTCTTCTATTGAATGAGCAGAGTACTAAGTGGCGGGACGATACAACTTCTTCCACTAGCTGCCTACTCCTGCCGAGGGATCAGCTGGAGGGTGAAGAACGGAGATCAACGACCGGCCGATCCCATGGTAAATATTTCCAAGGGATAGGATCCGAGAATCGAATTCGGCTCCTCCAGAATGGAAAGCCGAAGCATTTCCGCTCAAAACAACGGCTATCACCACTAACTTGTAAGTTCAACTTCAATGTCTGCATCTTCGAATGTGGAGACTAAACGATGAATGAGTTAAACTTGTGAAATCATTTCCTGTGACAGTATAAGTTTCTTCTGTTTTTACAAAGGATAAAAATAAAAATTAAAAATTTCTTTTTAGATTTATCTTATTTTTTAATGCTTTTCTCACAGCGCCATATTTTCCCTAGCAGCAGATTTTGGAACTAAAAATGTTTTACTAAACATTCTGGATGACCTCCTTTCATCCCTCGAATACTATACGTACAAATTTTCGTACCACTCAGTTTATTAGTTAAAGTTACAGAGAACTCCGAATAGGGAAACTAATTATAACCACCTTGTATATAACAATATATTCTCCGAAAATGTTCGGTATCCGATGTTAGAAACTTAATTCTTTTCATTTTGTTTCACTAAGTTACTTGCTAAAATCAATTTTTTCTTTTTTACTAAAATCATTCAATAGTGTGAATGTAAATTTAAAAATTCGAAATTTATTTAATTTCTAATATTTCGTTTCGACTCAAATCTTTAAAATAATACACGAGATTCCTTTATTTTTATATTTTCTTTTTTATTATAATTATCATTTTTATAGACATACGGTACCTGTTTTGATTCTTATTTTATCGATATGCCAATCGATGCAATTATCGAATTCATTTCAAATTTTTATACCATCGTCTGTCACAGGATATCACCAAACTGGTGGAAAATCTATTTACTGTATATAATTATGATTTCTTTGATCGTTATTTTTCCCTTCCTTTATAAGTAGAGCCCTTAAAATAGCTTAGCCCGGCACCAAAATCATAAGTCCAGCACTGGAAACCCGGATCCGTTTTCCATCAACACCTCTACATGTTTTAACTATTTTTGACCAAATTATTCCAAATTTGGTCCAAAATGAAATCCTGCTAAAAAGATCCGCCTGGATTTTTCAGGATTTAAATGGGGACGAGGAGAGAATTTTGATAATTTATCAAATAAAATTCATATTATTTCCGTTTCGCGAAGAAAAAAGAACCTTTCCAAATAAAATTATAAATTAAAGGTGTTTAGAATATGAAAATATGATGATAATGAATAGTCATTTAGATATTTATGTTTTTCCCTGTGTGGTTTTATGCCGTTTTCCATTCGATAAATACTAAGCGGCAGGATATTTCCGTGCCCATCACCTTTAGCTCACATATTAGTTGTAGTCAGCCGTCAGCGGAGGATGGGGACCAAACCACTCCTGAAAAAATTGGAAGTGGGGAATTCAACCTGGATCGTCCAGCGTAAAAGTATAACTTTTTCTTTTTGACCCTAAAACTCATTAAATTTGAATATTTTCATTTCATATTTTTGTGCATAACTTTTTCTTTTTGACCCTAAAACTCATATTAAATTTGAATATTTTCATTTCATATTTTTACTTAAACTTACAAGTCTGTTTCATATATGACTCAATCAAAAACTTTGAGATAAGAATTGGATCATGATTTATAATTTAAAAAAAGTTACAATTAGTAGTTATCTTACCCCGAATATTCGGGGTAAGATGCACCGCGCTTTGGATGATATTCACTTTAATAAATAGCAAAAAATAACTCTTTGCTCATCCAATAAACTTTTTTTTACTATACAATATATATTTTAATAGAATAAATTATTAAATTCTATAAAATTAGAAGAATTAAAAAAATATCAGATATTTAGATATCGTATGTACCCACGGTAGCCAAGTTGCGGCTGATGAACCACGCGATTCTTTGATACCTTTAGTGTGGCTCCATATCACGAAAGTCAAGAATTAATGTAGAGCAATCACTTTTAATTAAGAAAGGTGTAGTTGTCCAGTTGTCCAAATAAAATAAGTATCCCAAACACTTAAGAAAATGGATTTAGCAGTTTTACTAAGCCCTTCATATACAATTAGTATTAAACATATAACGAATTATATACTGTATAGTCCCATGCCATAATTTTTATCGTCATTTTTCTATAATCTCCTTTCTAACGTTCTGTAAGGTAGGAAAAGTACCATATATCTGTGAAGAATCGAAGCGATTCGTGCCTCCTCTATTTATATGTTACGCTGCGAGTTTTAAACTTTCTTCGAACCAAAGACTTACGCTTGTGTCCTATATATATTCTTACCATTTAATTTATGAAAACAAAACAAAAAAATTTAAAATCGGTATTTAATCCCGAAGCAAAATTTGCTATCTTTATCGTGGATGGGGGTGAGACGCAACTTTTAATCGCGTGACTTAAAATGGCTAAATTAGAACAACATGGAAAACAAAAGAAATTATAAATACAAAAATTTAAAATCGGTATTTAATCCCGAAGCAAAATTTGCCATCTTTCCCGTGGATCGGGGTAAGACGCAACTTTTAATCGCGTGACTTAAAATGGCTAAATTAGAACAACATGGAAAACAAAGTATCCACTACACATTAAATATATTAATTTTTGCTACGCTGATATTACGAATAATAATAATACTACAAAACTGACTATAATTTTTGATGAAAATTTCGACACTGGCTGGGAACTTTTCGATTTCTCACGCGAGTAATTGATAATCTGATAATAGCCATCTTCTGTATTTTTTGGCGGACTTATAGGAGGTTATAATAAACCACCTTCCATCGCCACCTGTTTAAATTCTAACCAACTAGAAGAAAATAAGCTACTTTCCCGATTATCATCTTTCCCCATTTCACTGTAATACAGTCTAATTTTAAATTTTTTATATCTAGAACAAGTTTGGTATAATTTATTTCAAATTATAAATCTTTCTACGTCTACAGTGGACGGGTGAAAAAATATACAAAGAACACCAGGAATTTAATTCGACGTATTCTGTAGTAACTCGAATTAACCTTAACCTTACCACCCGGGCTCATTTATTAAAAATATGTGCCCGGGTGGTAAGGATGAGACATTAAGAGAGAACATTTTTCCAATTAACTTTACGGATAAACGAGAGAAATATAAATAAATACTTACCTATTTGAGGAGAGGGAAACTGAACGGAAGAGTACGGTTGGGGCATCTGTCCAAAGTCGTAGTACTGCTGTTGTTGATAATAGGTCTGATGGGGATAAGGGTAAGGTCCGGCCGCCGCTACTTCTAGACTGGGAGAAGGAGACGACTGTTCGAAGCCCAAGCTGGGATAACAAGGGTAAAGAGAGGTACTAGGGAAAACCGAAGGATCCGAAGTTACCGGAGGAGCGGGAGCGTCGGTCGTTCTTTCTTCCTCTTCGGCGCTTCCTATGGCCCCACTCAACAAGTAACCCGTCTCGCTCATCGATACAAATCTTTCCTGCGGAAGAAAACATTATTATTATAAATTCGTTAACAATTCGAATCCTGGTGGGAAAAATTTGTAATCCAAAAACCGGAATCGATTCGCTAACCTCGATTATGTCTACCGAATCGAAATATATTCACAAATCGGTTACGTTTTCGGATCTTCATTCGTTTTACTTTTATTTGGAATTAAGGTTACACAATAGCGGAGCCACTACGCCTAAAGCATTTTCTATAGGAAAATATTGCATTTCGAAAATTAGAAACTTTTAAATCATCCAAACTATTCATTTTTCGTCTTTGTATCGGTTCTGTAGCGAATTTTAACTTCATCAGTATTAAATAAAATGGAATTATTTTTTATATTTCAATTTTTAAAATAAATAGAGTACTATACAAAACGAATAAATATCGGTTTCTTTCTAGAATTTTTCTGTTCGACTAACAACTACAAGTACAGTATAACATTGTGCCGATACGTATTTACTCCGTTTTCGATGACTATAATTAATGATCATTAATTAATTCCAGTTTATACTGGAATGAATACCTGGAAATTGTTGACAGTTTTAATTCTATTTTGGCTGGATTTATAAGTCTGTTGTACCAGATGATATTTTTTACACTAATAAATAAAGATAACGCCGAGTGTGGCAATGAAATTTAATAAAAAGAACTACAGTCCGATCCCGTTAACAGGCGGTAGTCGGGGTCCAGGGTTACTAAACCGCGGGTTACAGTATTAATATAAATCGAGCGCTAATGTAAGTTCCAACATTAATATAAATTTTCTGCGCGATTCGACCAATACGAAATGGTTGAACGCGTAGCTCATCTCACCGATCGCGAGATTTAACGACGACGGAGCGATATGGCGAGCGATGGCTTATGGAGGGAACCGTGGTAAAACCGCGTGTTAAGCAGACTCGAGTGTTACCGAACCGCGTGTTAAGGTGGTCCGACTGTATATTTATAGTTATGTAACGAATTAAAATAAATAATGTACATATACGGGCGACGTTTCACTTAATTAAACGAAATGTGGATAAGACCGATAGCCAGTAGGGAGCGAAAGAAGTTGCCAATTGGCTTTCACGGAGATTCCTCCGTATCCCGGAGGTGGTGAAGACGAGATTTAACGCGGACCACCGTCCGTTCTTCCGTTTTCCCAGGGGGGTATTTCCAGCAAAGATAGGTAGTAAACATTTGGTCGACCGACGGACCAGGCCGGCTAAAACGTAACGGGACACCCGCGTATGGTACGGTAGACGGCTAAACCCAACCAAAATATGGAACGGAGTAAGTGGACGGGCACCGGGTCTGGGGAGACGCCTACGGCCTGCCGAGTCAGCCCATTCCTCCGAGGTTAGCCTCCCAACCGGCAGAGAATGACCGGTGGTAGATAAGTCCTCCGGAGAAAAGCCAACGGCGACGGAATAAAGAAAACACTCACCATGGTCCGGCCAAGAGTCGACTGCCGATCGAGGCGTTTTGTGGGATATAAAGCTTCGGATCCGACCAATGGAGGCAGCCGCCACCAGGAAAACCCCAACGGCCCCGGGCACTCCGCCCTCCGGACTTTCCCGGAAGGACGGCGGATAACAGTCGGTCCGGGTAAAACCCTGGTGCCTTTTAGCCGGCCCCCGTCCCACTAATCGTCGGCCCACCCGGTCTAGTATTCGGGCCCCGGGTCTAGAGTAACGGAGTGGCCCATCCCTGGGTGCGGAAGAAAAGCACCGGCCGGGCTGGGTATTGGTTCCGGACCGGCCCAACTACCGGTATGGGGCCTGACCCCCGGCGACTCCGACTAACCCCAGCTAAACCTAAACTTGGAAAAATTGCCGGTTTTAAAATTGAGACTTTGATATAGTAGGCCTATATCTGGCACTTCTATCTCTAAATAAACAACCGGTAAGTTTTAAGTTTAAAGTAACCTTATTTTAGGAAAATATACTAGCATCGTGCCTAGTCTACCTGTTAATATGCACCTAATTGGGTAAGGTCGACCGACGGTGGATCCAAAATATACTACGTCGTAGTGGTAAGAAATTTTCCTTTTAGTCCTAGTATTCGGGACTATCTACACTCACCGGTCGTATGGCCTAATCCGGAAAGAGTCTCTTCCACTTACCGAAGGCGTTTAATTTAATATAATATCGACATCTATTCCAGGCCAAAATTAATTACCCTTAATCGGTAAGTAAAACCCACGGTGGTTCGAATCGACCGGAAACATTATAAAACCGATTTTTTGTTTTATCTCGCTTTCTGTTATTATGGTATAGACAACATTCCCGGGTAGTCAAATATATAATTCGTGTCACTAAAACATTAATTACTTTAGTAGAGCGCGTGTCGAAAGTTGCTCTAAGCGTACGTCTTTCGGGCTCGAAATTTAATTTGAGGTTTATCACTCGTCTCGAACAGTGTTTTTTTGAAAGTGTGTGGATAATTATAAATTTTTGATGGCGTCTGAAGGACCACCAGACATTATTTTTGACTTTTAACACTCGAAATAAAACGTCAGTCGACACAGCGGTAAACGACCGAGTGAATTTTATCCAATTCCGGTGTGTATTTTAAAAAATGCGGGAAATGGCCAGATTTGATTTATACATTTTAAATCCATCTTATCGTGATAAGAAATTTGTGGGCTCGTACGCGCCCGCTTTTATTTTATTTTCATTTTTAAACGGGTACCGCGCCTCGATTCCACATTTGGTCTTATACCACCAATGGCTTTACAGCCGAAACTTAAAACCTGTGTTTTTAATTCCAGACAATGTAGGCCTATTTGTTCTAATATTACCGTCCAACAAAATACGTTAGACTGGCGTTTTTACCCACCTCCGATACACCGACTACAGGTTTTAACCAACTATTTACTCGGTCCCAAAAAGTCCCTAATGTTAATTACCGAAACTTAAAACCTGTGTTTTTATTCCAGACAATGTATTTGTTCTAATATTACCGTCCAACAAAATACGTTAGACTGGCGTTTTTACCAACCACCGACTACAGGTTTTAACCAACTATTTACTCGGTCCCAAAAAGTCCCTAATGTTAATTAATGCCATTCCCATTTACGAATTTTTTCGGGATCCGTACCAGTTGGTAAAATCGAGAGTTGGCTGTATAGCCGATACAGTCACCGAAATTTTGCGGAAAACGTTGAAGAAAAAAATATTACGAATAAAGAATGGTGGCGGAGGAAAGTAATTTTCGAATATAGCGATTCGTTTTTTGAAACCGGCGTACCCCGCCATCCTGTTGGTGCTATAAATGCTTCGGACCGGTGAGATATCGGAAGAAAACAGACCGAGATACGAAAATTTACTGAAGATAAAAGAGTGGAATAGTTGTCATTCGGAACATAACCACAACTGCGTAAATGTAGAAAACTATGGCCCGCCCTGGTATTTGGTGACATGGTCGTCATCTCTTAAAAGAGCATAGAAATATGGCCTGACTTATAAATTTTCCGCCAGTCCTTCCAACGCGCCAGTGCCGAAGAAACTCTAGCTTCCATAATAAATGGAAAATTTAGTAAACAACAATATCTGCTTAATACCAAACGAAGTCGAGGTAAAAATTGATCCGTCTCGGCATCGTATTTCGATGGTTCTACCGGCCGACCAGTCTCGACAAAGTTTTAAAGCGTAGTTCCGAAGTAATCAAACACTTCTTACCAACAATAGGACCAACGAGTGAGGAAGCGCGAAATAAAGATCCAGGAACAGCAGAAAAATGTGCCCTATTTCTACAAATAAAAACTTATTTCAGAGTTTATGGTTAATCGTCGGACCCTATTATTTCTCGGAAACATTGGCCACATAACCAGAAAAATTCCTACAGAGGTTTTAAAATTATTAACCCCACTCACCAACAATAGCCAAGACTGCGGCAGCGATTACCAATAATATTTGTTACTGACAGATACAACTAAAACAATTTACACTTTAGTAATTTTTAGTGTGAATTTTTATAATAATTTTCTTTTCTTTTGCAAAAATCATAAATACACATTTTAGATTTCGATACTTTATAATTTAATTCTTAAAATAGGTAAATACGACTGTATAGCATTTATTTTTTATTTAAGTATGTCACTTTCATTAATTCATAAGTAATAGTAGAAATTTATGACCAAAAAAATCTAAATTGTAATTTTTTGGTGCTAGAAATCGATTTGGAACCACCTACCTTAGAAAGAGATGAGAATAAATCCCACCACTATTTCTGGTCTAAGGCGTCAGCCCTTTATTTGCCAGATATCGGTTGTGGGTTTGGACCGAATTTAGGCTATACCATAGAACCGTACGATGGCACATTAAATTCATTTCGCTTCCGGGGTCGGATTGGGAATTTCTTTCTCCTCTGAGAATTGATTTCCCTGGGCCTATAAAATTCTGTCGATGGGAATGGACGGTCGCTTCCGTCCGGGGTCAACTTTTAACCCGGGAAGATGGCTGGTAGTTGGTGGATTTTCGGACCCGATCGGTATTTTGGTTTGGGGACCATCACCCGGCCAGTTTAATAACGGTCTGATTGCTAGATCATCCCGGTGGGAAAGCCTAAAATGTCGACATTCCATCAAAATTATACTTTCGCATGTAATTTGAAAGAAATACGTTCGGTACGTATGTATTTTTTTTTTCGTTATAAAAACTTTTCCGTTACGTTATTTCGACTAAACCAGAAAAGTTTTTATAACGGGGTTTAGTCGAAATAACGTAAATGTAATTAGGACCTATTCTTCTATCAGCCGTAGTTTTCCCAGGAATTGTCCGATCTATATAGAAGAGTCGACATTCCGTATATCGTATTCTTAAATATTTTCCCACCACCCTCCTACTGTCATTAATGATTGGTTCCCGAGTATTTCCTCGAAAAGGTATTAAATTATTTTGAATGATATTCGGACCAGCGTGGAATTAATCGATACATTATTTTAAATTAATTAGCGCCATAGGGTGAAAATCGGATAGTGAGAAAATACCGGAAGAACGGCTGTTCAGTTGTTATGTAGTCGAGTTAATGTCACGCTTTACCTACCCGGTAAAGCGTGACATTAAGTTGACTATATAATTAAGTTGAAAACGGATTTAGGAAAGAGTAGATGTTCCGAACTTGGGTGGTATTTAAATCTATAAATTCCGGATAACAGATAATCCACTATCCGATGGATAAATATAGGACGAGTCCGATCACTAGCCCGCTTATTAGATGTTCGGGTGGATTTTGACAGAGGCCAAATCCACCAGTTCGGAATAGTTATCGACTTTGATTTCCATCTCTAAATATCTTTTTACAGTACTATATTTAATAGGCTAGTCACCATCCATTTAATATCCAATTCCAGTCAACGGTTACCTACCCGGTAAAGCGTGACATTTTATTTTATTTCCAAACTATCGGTCCGCTAATAATTTTTTTCTATATAAGTTATTCGATTTCTAAATTATTTTTGGTATCGATTCGGTTAGAATAGATGTGCACCGATACGATATACTCGGTTTAAGATTTGACTTTTTTTTTTTCGGGAGATTAAAAATTATATTAGAGAGTTTTGGCTCAGCCGCCATTGAGCTCCGACCGACAACTAAGCCAGAAAATCGTATCGTTTCGAAAGTTAACGATATTCGCTTCGGCCATTCCAGGTTAGTTTCGAACTTCCGACATCGTATGCTCTAATATCGTAAATTCTCTCGATTTTCATCGATTATTTCTATTTTATCCTCTATTATCTGTTATATTAAACCGCTGGCGGCCAGTTTTAATATACATCGGACATCTTCCTACTCCTTCCAAAAACACGACGACAAAAAACGGTTTTTATCGGTCGACCGTACCACCGAAACAGATACAAAAAGCCACCATACGACTTACCACCTGGTGATGCGCGGACTGTGGACTTTAAGGGTCGGAACCGAGTCGTAGCTGCTCGGAAACTCTTTATTTTTGGTGGTGACGAAATAAAAAAGCGATAGAAAGTGAATTCGATTAGTAATACCATCGGGTACGGCGGAAAAAGCCTTATCGAGTTTAATAATAATAAATCTGGCTACCGGATATTAAATGTTTGTTTTATATACTGCCATAAAAACGTAAATATATAATTGTCGATTAAATACGGGAGTGGACGACTCGGGTGGCGCCGACCACGTAAGAAAGTAGTCTTCGATCAGCCCACCACACCAGTTCGGTAGTGCCGGATTAACGTAGTATCGAAAGTAGCATTGGCTACGGGCCCCGCGCCAATAAATATGTACATAATTTTTTGGTCAATAATACGAACGTTAAACCAATGATCTCGTGATTTATGCCATATTTAGCGCCTTTTCAGTTGGTATCACGAAATTGTGAAAGAGCGTAAGAAGGTGACTGAGTGCGACTCCGAACATAAACTTCTGCGTGAAATGGATACATTCTATATCATCAACAAATTTGCTCACGCTAATTGTATAAAAATTAATATTTAATGTCGACTGTGTTGTTATTCTTGATAATGATAATTACTACGCAAATTAAAAATGTATGTGTTCAAATATATTTGCGTTGTTTTATTTTATTTTTTTTAATATAGAGCTCTTTTCTTAACATACGCTATAGGCCCCGCATTAGCCTAATCCGGCACCACAGTTTGGCGGAGACTGCTGACAGAAACTCTGGTATTAAATTGATTATCAAATACTGTATAAGAACCGACCGTATATTTCGTTACCACGTAAACTGGATTAATTTCGTACCATATTTTCTACGTAAACCGATTAATTTCCGTAAAACAGCCGCGTATTAATCCTACCTAGATTGGAACGATGGAGTTGGTTAGCGCTATTCACGGTACAAGTTGGTTCCAGCGAGTGGCCGGTGGGCGCCACCATCACTTTCTATAAAAATTAAAGTAAATATAAATTTATAAACGGTCGATCGCGCAATAGTGTAAATAAATACTATTAATGGAAACGTCGCTTAAATTCTTCGAGACAGTAATTCATGGAATTTTAACTATTTGGATGGAGCTGGAACTCGGCTCCATACTTTTCAGTTTTAACATTAGAAATTTATAAAAATTTGCCTCTGGCCTCTAAAACCAAATGGCACCAATTCAGCGGTAGAAGGAATCTCTATGGCTGGTTGCGACCCACCCCATCAAACTCGTCGTACCTCGCCACAATAAGGCTAATGGGCTATACCCAACGATCTATGGCTGTACTCGATTAAACCAGTTACATAAATGGCATTTCGTCTCTATTTTGTTCTAATGGGTGGCGGTCTTGACGCCTTCTGATTTTGCTTCCGTTTATATTAAATAAAATCGTATTTTAATATTAGACAAAAACTATTCATCGATCCGTAATGTTTCGTTTGATAAATTATTACAAGATTTCCCCCTATATTCCCTACTCGTCTCGAGTTCCGCTCATTAGATGTTTTAGTAATAAAGATTATTTAATTTTTTTAGACGAAATACCTCTCCGAGAACAGGTTTTCTAGTAATAATGACAGGCTAACACTGTATCGTTAAATTTGACACGCTTTTTAATTTTAATCCAATTTGATATTATTTATTCTTAAGGGATTTTAAGAAAAAATAAATTCTTAAAAAATCGAATCACATAAAACAAACTATTGAATTTTTCCAGTTTCATCGGAATTTATCGTTAAATTTGACACGCTTTTTAATTTTAATCCAATTCTTAAAAAATCTTAATATTCTTAAAAAATCGAATCACATAAAACAAACTATTGAATTTTTCCAGTTTCATCGGAATCGAATCGGCCTGGTAATCTATAAAAGTGTTTACGGACAAAATCCCCCGCTCTTCCTTCGTTATAGTGTTAAATTTCTAGGAGACTAACACCGTGCAATTTATACAAGTTTTAATAGACAAAGGATCCTCCCTCTCCCCTTTCGTTTCTGACCGATTTTCTCACCTTCTTCGGTAATCTAAGAAATAACTATTCGATATATTCCAGATTTCAGCGAATTTATAAAAGATCGTTCGAAGCAGAACCACGTGTTTTGAGAGTCCTGTAGACAGAGAGAAAAGAAAAGAAAAAAAAAAAACACTTGGATTCTCGTTACAAACTTCTCTAATTCTTTTACTAACAAGGAGTCGATGGGTGAGATTCGGTCATCTGTACATACAATGTTCTTATGTATCTTATGCTAGCGAATATAAATATCGGATTCGTACTTAATCTACAACCGAGGTGACAGCGGATCGAATTTCGGCTGTACTCAATCACCGGCCATAATATTTCTCGTTTATTTGCAGCGTAATAACGAGAAAAGAAGTAGAAACAATGTTTTATAGAATATAAAAGAGGCGATGAACTGTAACAACTCCGTAGATAAAAATTTTATACGGCGATTTCCATCGGACTGAGTTCGGATGACGTAATAAATGAGTATCTTACAATTTGATTGTTAACTACACCAGAATTTCTTAAAAGGTATAGTATATTTTGATTATATGCCTCAACATATACAAGAATATTTTCTATATCAGGTTCCTACACTGTAAAGAAAACTTTTAGGCCCGGTTCCATCATTGCCTTGTTACTTTAACAACGGTGTCACTGAGTGGTGTTACGGAAATTCTGTTCCACCAATCATTGTTAAGCCTAACAGTGATGTCAGTATGTAACATTGGTCTCTATCACTGTTAAGACCGATGCCAGAGTATTCAAACACAGCAAAACCTATTTTAATCCGATATATCTGTTGAGTTATGCTAATAATAATAATAAAAACTACAAAAACAAAACAAATTTGAATCTCTGAATTTAATAATAGTGAATTTTATTTGCAAAGTGGACTACCCATTTGTGTTATGTAGCGTGGGTCTTTAAAACGCATAAAACTAGTTCCATATATGATATATAGTTATGGAATTAAGCGTACTATTTATTTAAATATCTATTACGAATATTATAATTTAAGAAGACACGATTATACAACTCTTGTATTAAATTAGATTCTCTCATTTTTTAATTAAAGGATTATATGTTAATGTATATAGGGCCTATATATATATAACTGAAAGAATTATATATGATATATACAGATATCCCTCTTAGGTTCCTGAAAAACACCGTATAAGGTGAAACCGTGTTATATGAGACCCGGAGCTAATACAAAGAGGAGAGTGACATTCCAAAATATAACACAGTAGATAGGTTCCTGAAAAACACCGTATAATGTGAAACCGTGTTATATGAGACCCGGAGCTAATACAAAGAGGAGAGTGACATTCCAAAACTGCTTAAAAACAAATAACTTTCTTTAAAACATAAGAAACTTAATTTTTATTAAGAATATTAGTAACACGAAACATAAAGAAAGAAAAAAATATATAAGTAAGATCCTAAAAAAACAATAAGGTGGAGTGGGGTAAGGGCGTACTTGGGGGAAATGCATTATCGGGATTTTTTCATTATAAGATAATCGAAATTTTGCTATTTGATATTGTAGTATTCTACTATAAGTTAATATCGATCTATCGACGTAGATAACTCACGATGAATGATGCGAATCCAGTATTTACATCGACTCTTACAAATGCGTCGCGTCCGAACAGCAAACAAAACTTTGACAGCATTTTAAAAGTGCTATAATTCTTAAGATAACTTCATATTA